>SJXQ01001537.1:9284-48665 GCA_006408695.1 Aepyceros melampus | reverse complement strand
TTTTCTAAAACCAGCTTGAACATCAGGGAGTTCACGGTTCACATATTGCTGAAGCCTGGCTTGGAGAATTTTGAGCATTACTTTACTAGCGTGTGAGATGAGTGCAATTGTGTAGTAGTTTGAGCATTCTTTGGCATTGCCTTTCTTTGGGATTGGAATGAAAACTGACCTTTTCCAGTCCTGTGGCCACTGCTGAGTTTTCCAGATTTGCTGGCATATTGAGTGCAGCACTTTCACAGCATCATCTTTCAGGATTTGAAACAGCTCAACTGGAATTCCATCACCTCCCCTAGCTTTATTCGTAGTGATGCTTTCTAAGGCCCACTTGACTTCACATTCCAGGATGTCTGGCTCTAGATTAGTGATCACACCATCATGATTATCTGGGTCATGAAGATCTTTTTTGTACAGTTCTTCCATGTATTCTTGCCACCTCTTCTTAATATCTTCTGCTTCTGTTAGGTCTATACCATTTCTGTCCTTTATCGAGCCCATCTTTGCACGAAATGTTCCCTTAGTATCTCTAATTTTCTTGAAGAGATCTCTAGTCTTTCCCATTCCATTCTTTTTCTCTATTTCTTTGCATTGATCGCTGAAGAAGGCTTTCTTATCTCTTCTTGCTATTCTCTGGAACTCTGCATTCAGATGCTTGTATCTTTCCTTTTCGCCTTTGGTTTTCGCCACTCTTCTTTTCACAGCTGTTTGTAAGGCCTCCCCAGACAGCCATTTTGCTTTTTTGCATTTCTTTTCCATGGGGATGGTCTTGATCCCTGTCTCCTATACAATGTCACGAACCTCAGTCCATAGTTCATCAGGCACTCTATCCGTTCTAGGCCCTTAAATTCATTTCTCACTTTCACTGTATAATCATAAGGGATTTGATTTAGGTCATACCTGAATAGTCTAGTGGTTTTCCCTACTTTCTTCAATTTGAATCTGAATTTGGTAATAAGGAGTTCATGATCTGAGCCACAGTCAGCTCCTGGTCTTGTTTTTGTTGACTGTATAGAGCTTCTCCATTTTTGGCTGCAAAGAATATAATCAATCTGATTTCGGTGTTGACAGTACTTTGATACTTCAGACATTAAGATTATAGGAAATTTTGTCCAGAAGCCATTTAATCATACTAGAATTATCTATAACAGGTAGATATTTTTTTTAATGTAGACATTCTTGTTTATAACTCTAATTTAGCCTAAGGAAGCTTCAGTTTAACTTCTTATCCAAGGATGAAACAAACAAACTAAAACAAAAGCCAAACTATTCCTTTGGAATATTTTCAAATCTGTATTTTAAATGATCTAATATTATGGATAAGATTTCCCTGGTGGCTCAGATGGTAAAGAATCTGCCTGTAATGCAGGAGACCTGGATTCAATCCCTGGGTCAAGAAGATCCCCTGGAGAAGGGAATGCAACCCATTCCAGTATTCTTGCCTGGAGAATTCCATGGACAGAGAAGCCTGGCAGGCTACAGTCCATGGGGTTGCAAAAAGTCAGATAAGACTGAGCGACTAACAATATCATGGATATTAAGAATTCAAAACCAATTGAAACTTCCCTGGTGGTCCAGTGGTTAAGACTCATGCTTCCACTGCAAGGGGTGAGGGTTCAATCCCTGGCTGGGGAACTAAGATCCTCCATGCCACATGGTGTGGCCAAAAAAAAAAAAAAAAAATCTATGCTCTGAGACCAAGAAAGTTCCCTGAGCTCTGCTCAAATTTTCCCCTTTCTATATGTCACACTGGATATAGTACTATTTTTCGCTTATATTATAAAGGAAAAAAGCCAAGATCTCTTCCTAATGTTATCTAAAGTTCCTACACTTTATGTTGAGAAGGTGATCAAATGAGCTTCAGTATAAAAACTCTTCTGAAAGTAGTGAAAGTGTTAGTCACTCAGTCATGTCCAACTCTTGGACAGGATCCTCTGACCATGGAATTCTCCAGGCAAGAATACTAGAGTAGGTAGCCATTCCCTTGTCCAGGAGATCTTCCCCACCCAGGGATTGAACCCAGGTCTCCTGCATTGCAGGCAGATTCTTTATTGTCTAAGCCACCATGAAAGCCCAAAAGCTCTCCTGCTACTGCTGCTGCTAAGTTGCTTCAGTTGTGTCCGACTCTGTGCGACTCCATAGACAGCAGCCCTCCAGGCTCCTGCATCCCTGGGATTCTCCAGGCAAGAACACTGGAGTGGGTTGCCATTTCCTTCTCCAATGCATGAAAGTGAAAAGTGAAAGTGAAGTCACTCAGTTGTGTCCAACTCTTAGCCACCCCACAGACTGCAGCCTACCAGGCTCCTCCGTCCATGGGATTTTCCAGGCAAGAGCACTGGAGTGGGTTGCCATTGCCTTCTCCGAAGCTCTCCTAGTGTGGTACATTTCCAGTGAGAATGATGATATGTATATATATTCTAGTCAACTTATGTATTTGTTGCTAATTATGTGTAAAGAATTTGAAAGCAAGATAAACTATCTCAGTGACATTCCAGCTTCTTTTAGAGGTCATTCCGTTATACCTGCTGTTTACAAAAGACAAAGGGAATTTTTTTGGCGGTGGTGGGGAGGGGCAGGTAACTCCTCCAGATCTACTCTTTACAAAAGCAGGACAAAGCATTTTCTTTAAATTCCTGAGAACTTAAGCTTATTTTAGTTTGGAAACCAAGGATGAACATTTACCTTAATACTTATAAGGTTAGCAAAAGTAAAGCAAATCTGCCCTAAATACAAAATAGCCTCAGTCAGAAATTTGAAAAAAGAGCCCACTTACAGAAGTTCGTATTAGTTAATTTTCACTTTAGTAGCAACTTCTATTCAATTGGCAAATTGCGATTAAGTAAGTAAAATACTAACATGAGTATTATTAATATGGTAGTTACTGCATTCTATAGGAGACTAACTTTTACTATTATTGTTTTATGAAAAAGCTTATGATTGTATGCTAAAATTTCATAAACAGATCCTCTAGTCAATAAGGCTCTACAACATGAAGCAGATCATATGTAAAGAGAAACCCAGCTTAATGTTTCAAAAGGCTGATGGTATTAAGCCCATCTGGTAGGAATAGCCAGCCCTGTGCCCCAGTTCCCGTTCTGCCACTTACTGTGTGACCTTGGGCAATGGGCGTCATCTGTTGGTGCCTCAGTGTTCTCATCTGTAAAATAGGCGTAATAATAGAGAAACATGACAATTAAGTAAAATAAGATTGTGCTTCAAATGAGTTATGGGTGTGTCCCAGACACTACTTCCCTTCTCACTCCAGATGCCAGGTGTTACTAACATCCATACATCAAAATGTGACTATTTGGAGATACTGCCTTTAATGAAATAACCAGGGTAAAACGTGGTCACCAGGGTAAGCCCTAATCCAATATGAGTAGTGTCCTTATAAGGAGATTAGGATAAAAACACGAGAGGAAGAGCATGTGAAGACACAAGGAGGAAAAGATGGCAAGGAGGCTCAGAAGACACCAGTCCTCACCAGTCCAACACCTTCATACTAGACTTTCAGCCTCCGGAACTTGAGAAAATAAATTTGTCATTTAGGCCACCAAGTTTGTTTGTATTTGTTATAGCAGCCCTACCTAGAAAACTAATATGCCAATCATGGCCAGAGATGCCTGGAGTCCTCTAACTGAAGGGTACCATACAAGACCTTCTGTGCACTGATATAGAAAAGGTTTCAGAGGTCCTGAAACATCTGGCTTTGCTCAAGGCCTACAGTAAAGATTCAGCATGGCAGATATTGTTATTACTCCAGCTTATGAAAACCTAGGTGTAAGCATCTATAATGAGACTCTCATATCCCTCAGCATCATGTGACCAGTTGCTCACACTCACAACACAAGAACCAGATGCAGAAAAATACAGATGAGAGACAGAAAGAGGAGTTTCAAGAAACACACAGGACAAGCTCAAGGACAGCTCATTTTGATGACAAGAGCTCAAGTCTTCCCAAGGCTAGCCTTCTACTGAGAGAAAACCAAAGAGCTCACCTGCAAAAGTGATAAGGTCGTTTCAGCACTCTGGAAGCGTAATATTCTGCTATAGTTCTATAGTGTTAATCACTCAGTCATGTCCGACTCTTTGCAACCCCACTGACTGTAGCCCACCAGGCTCCTCTGTCCGCGGAATTCTCTAGGTAAGAAGACTGGCCTGCCATGCCCTCCTCCAGGGGATCTTCTTGACCCAGGGATCGATCCCGGGTCTTCTGTATTGCAGGCAGATTCTTAACTGTCTAGCCACCAGGGAAGACTTACTAGGCTTCTACTAGTACTACTTCTCTACTAGTCCCTAAGAACTGCAATTTGTATTTCTGTACTTGTTAAAACAATTATTTCAATTGCACAAGCTTAATACAAAATAAGTTGTGAAACAACGAGCCAACAACTTCTCAAAGTCAATAGAAACATCTTTCTGTACATGTCATTTCCTTTGGGTGCAGTCACTAAATTTTAAAATTAGGATTTCAGGGAATTTCCTGTGGTCCAGTGGCTTAGACTCCATATTCCTACTGCAAGGGGAGAGAGTTTCAAGGGGGGAGAGTTCAATCCCTGATTGGGGAACTAGGATCCTGTGTGCCCACACCTGGGCTGACCAAAAAAAAAAACAAAAAAACAATGAAACCTTAAAATTAAGGATTTAATTCGAAGGGACAGAATGTGTATTTAGGACATAGAAGAGAGACTTGATTTATAAAAGCTTTCCTTTTCTCACTTCCCTTTGACAGCTGGTCAAATAACCCAGAATCTTCCAAAAGAGATTTTTATTGCTGAGCCTGGCTCTCATGCTAGAGACGGGTAACATGTGCTCCAGAAACCACTAACATGTGGCTACCAAGCACTCACAATGCAGCTAGTGTGACTGAGGAACTAGGTTTTACTTTTAATTAATTCTAATACAAATTTTAAAACACACTTGTTTCAATTATTGGGGAAAAAACTGTATCTGTAACCTAGATATGTGAACCTAGGTTTTCAACTGTAAACTGTATGAACCCTAAAAACAGATCAAGTGTGTCATGAACATTAGCATCCAAGCTGAGTGTGCAGTCCCCATGTAAAATACACACCAGATTCTGAAGACACAGTATGAAAAAAAGAATTTGTCAAGTATGATTATATTTTAATATTTCATATTTACATGCTGCAATACTTGGCACATGTTAAGATTAAATAAGCAATTTTATTAAAATTAATCTCATCTTTCATGTTTTTAATGTGGCTACTAGAAACAAATTATACATGTGGCTCACGCTATGTTTCTCTTAGAGGCAGACTGTCATAAAGCTAGTTAAACTTCACTTTGAAATAGTCATATGATCATGATCATACTTCCTGAATAATTAAGAATTATCCAGCTACCCAGAATGAGTAGTTAAGCATTTATCTGTTTTAATATTACATACCTCCAGGAGAAAAAGATGTGGGCCAGTAGGCTTTGAAAAGCTGGTAAAGACAATGCATTTTAACAATAAGGTTAAGGTAAATAGTTTAAATGACTAATCAAGAATCTGAAATGATATTTAGGACATAACTGTATTTATAAAAATTGTCTCCAGTCAGGCCTGATTTAGCATAATTTGGCTGATACATATAAAATAAATCATTTAAGGATTTTTGAATTATATACAATAAAACAACTACAGTTTGGTAGATATGCTAGAAAAAGACTTTCATCTTCTCCAACCTGAACAATTCTAAATTTTCTCCAAAAACTTATTTGACTCAGGTAGAAATCAAAGATCTCTAAAACAAAGAAGTGACTGATGTGAAGATCCTGTTAATTTTAGTGGCGATTACTGCTACTCTCAGTCAACATTGTTAATTTACATACACTACTGCTGCTGCTGCTAGGTCGCTTCAGTCGTGTCTAACTCTGTGCGACCCCGTAGACAGCAGCCCACCAACCTCCCCTGTGCCCACCGTCTTTTCTCAATAACCCGCTACCAGTTTACTTGAGAGAAAGTGGTCAAAGTATTCAATAAAATAGGCGGGGCTGGAAAACTTAAAAAAAACATAATTTAACCTTCTGACAATTATTTGAAATCACACTATTATAGACAATGCTGGCTTACTAAGATGCTGAGGCTCAAAAGTATTTTTAAAATTAGGAGAATTTACTTTAAAAAATTATGTGTCTATTTTGTGAGATTTAACCTACTTTGTGATAAATATAGGTTATAATAAGTTCCTATCAAAAAACTTACCAGACACAATACACAGATCAACATTTTTAGAGATCAGTTAGAATCCAGTATATTTAACACAAATTACACTGAATTTTACACTCCAGGATAATTAAGAATTTACCTTCATCATGGAGATGAATAACAATGCTGACAAAAAGTTCAGAATTTGGGGTGAACATCTTGTCCAATTTCATACCTTAGTTACACTTTTAAATTTCCAACAACCTGCTTTTAAAAACCATGTCAACCTATGCTTTTAAGAAAAGCTGAATTCAGAATTTTAAAAATGATCCTATCCTTTTGGCTTTTCCCTTTTGTAAATTTCAAGTTAAAATAACACTTAGTTTCTATGTCTTTGAATCTATCTTAAACATGATATGATGAGCCCACTGTACACGCAAAGATTAAATTTTGAGAAGTTACTCTGTCTTAAGGGATTGGAAGTTATTAAAAGGACAGAGTCCCCAAAGTCATAATCTGTTACATTCAGCCCCAATCTGTAGTAGCAACTGTGTTGCCTAAAACAAATAAGGAAGAGGAACCAATCATTTTACCCAATTCAACATATGATTTCAATTGTTCTAAAAAATCAAATATAACTAGAAAGATCAGCAAGACCATATCTATGGCTGTGAATATTTAATACTCACTTAGAAAAAGTCTAACGCAATGCCCTCAAAGAAAAGTTACCCAAGTCTTTAAGAGATGTAGTAAATGAAAATCACTCATCAATATCGAAATGTTAAGTCCAAATCAACATTAGATGTAAAACAGGATACACACATCCCGCTCCTCGGATGGAAAGCATTAAGCTATCGGCTAGCTTAGCAAGCTACTGCTTCTCTGTAAGAATCCATAAGTGAGCGTTGCAGAAAGCCTAACTTCAAGCACATAGGCCAGTCACAGCGGGCTGACAGAGAAGAGACCAACAGAGCAGCCAAGCCTGTGAACAGGTCAGCTCTGCTCCTGGCTCAGCGACGTGGGCTGGGGCACGTGGTGGGTGGCTGGCGGCGGAGCTGGCTCCTGTGTCAGCTGCAGGTGCTGAGCCGGATCTGAAGCACTCGCTAAATGGAGCTCCTCTGTTTGCTCCTGATGGGCGTGCAAATGTTCCAAAGTCTCCTTGGAGAGTGTGATGACGTGCACTGGCTCGGTCTGTGAGGGCTCCATCTGGCTTTCAATCATATTGAGGCTCTGGATGTGTTCTGTTTGCTCCTGTTGAGCTGAAAGAATTAAGTTCTGCAGTTGCTCTGGCTGCTGTGTGAGCAGGGTGAGGTTTGCAGTCTGGTCTGCCGTCATGTTTTGGGAACTCTCTGCAGTGACGATGCTGATTCCTTGGCTAGGACCTGGCATGAAATTGAGTTATGTACGGAATCGGTTACGAGAAGCTGAATTTCCTGCTCTCCGGAGGTAGAGAGTTGATAGGGCTGTAGCTGAAGAATATTCCTGACCTCTTCGGCATTATTATTGCCAGAAATACTGCTGGCATCTGACGCGTGTTTCTCTTTGCTGTGGATTTTCAAGTGAGCCTTCAAGTTGTCTAAGCGAGCAAACTGTAAGTTACACTCAGGGCAGGTGAAAGGCTTTTTGCCTGTGTGTAGAATGCAGTGTCTCCTCTTGGCACTCGAGTCAGAGAAGGATTTGCCACACACGGCACAGGAATATGGCTTTTCTCCCCTGTGAGAAAATATACATTTTATTTTTAAAACAGAAAGATTTCACTACTTCCTGACTATTTAGGGAGAAGCAGTCCAGAGGAGAGGAAAATTAACCTGTCTTGGAGATATAAGTCATGAGTTCTCTTACTAACTTAAGGACTTGGAACAAGTATCACACCTGCCAAGGGTTTCAGTTTCTAATCTTAAGGAAAAAAAAAAATGGGGGAGGAGAAGGATATCTAAGGATGAGGCTGTGGGGCTGAGTCAGATGTGATAAAATTTTATGGTCACAGTGTGTACTTCAGATAAGAAGGTAAATATTAATATATGTCACAAAAGTTCTTTTTTTGTTTTTAGTTCTCACAGCCAATTTTTAGATTCTAGATGCCAAACAAGTATATATATGATTGATTTCAATATTAAAAATATGAGTAGCCCCTAAATATTTGTGTTAGAGGAACTACTAAATCAATTCTGGAAACAAGTTACGTGAACAAAAAAATTTATTCATAAAATATTAAGTTAAATTTAATTTAGTTTTAGGGGCTTCCTTGGTGGTCCAGTGGTTAACAATTCGCCTTGCAATGCAGGGGACATGGGTTCAATCCCTGGTTGGTGAAGATACTGCAAGCCTCAGAGCAACCAAACCCCTGCTGCTAGAGAGTAGCTCCTGCTTGCCAAAACTAGAGAAAAGCCCTCACACAGCAAAAAAGATCCAACACAGCAAAAATAAATAAATAAATAAATATTTTAAAATTTAGTTTTGATTGAAGATTTACATTTTGGATCATCCCCCAAGGCCAAAATCAAAATTCAACAAATGACATCAATAACTCAGACTTTTGCTGGTCAGAATCAGTTTTTCTAATTTTGCCTGCATGAGGAATTTCTTAAAGCAAAATAAAAGCTGCCCAGGAATTTCTCCTAGAGTAATAATTTTGGGGAAAGCACTACACATGCTGGGACTTCCCTATTGTTCAGATGGTAAAGAACCGGCCTGCAATGCAGGAGACCCAGGTTTGATCCTTGGGTCAGAGAGATCCCCTGGAGAAGGAAATGGCAACCCACTCCAGTATTCTTGCCTGAAGAATCCCATGGACAGAGGAGCCTGGGGATCTATAGTCCTTGGGAGGTCACAGAGTCAGACACAACTGAGTGACTAACACACACACTTTATAGGTAATGGATGTCACCCCGCTGAATGCCAGGGCTGGATGAGAACTCCACGGGAGAAAAGTATGAGGGACGCTTTACCGATGGATCCTGATGTGGGTCTGAAGAGAACTCTTTGCCGTGAAAGATTTGCCACAGATTTCACACGTAAATGGCTTCTCACCTAAAAAAAAACGGGAAAACATTTGTTTCATCCTAGATAAAACAAAAAGCGAAAACCACCCCTACAGTTTCACAATATAAAAAAGAACAAAGGCAATACCACTTGAACCCTCAATAAGTGTGAGTGACTAAATGCAGCACTTAGCAAGCACCTACTGTGTACCTGAGCACTGTGTCCTAAGTGTTGAGGACACAGAGAAAGAGTAAGGTGTGGTTCTTTCCCTCAAACACATAAACACAGAAGCAAGGAGGTGAGCAATTCTGTGGAGGAAACATTTGCTCCTGTATAGTCCACCGTTGGGTAACTTACAGAAAAACCCAAACGGACTTTTCTGGCCAATTTTCTGTAGTATGAAGTGAGGTTTCATTTATGAATAGTGCTCAGTATGTTCATCTTGCTCACCTACACAGAGTGACTTCCCCACAGGACAGTGCAACGCAGGATTGTGGGCTTTCAACGTAGTCTACTTATAAAGTCCTACACAATCCACAAGACACACAGCCTGAGGAAGAGATTCTGAGTATTTCAGTTCTTGCTCTCCTGAAAACACGAAATACACTAGAATTCTCACTAGGGTGAGATGGACTTTTACCCGTGTGTGTTCGCAGATGTTTCTTTAGCTGAGACACATCCATGAATTTGCGGTGGCAGTCGTTGCATTCCGGTAATGAGTGGCCTTGTCGCAACAATAAAAAAAGTGTCAGTGCATATATGCTGTCCCTGCATTTCTTCAGTGATTTGTGTTAAAGCACTTCCCTGAAAAATAATCACTTTAAATATGGTACTTTAATACAACAACAATTTTTAAATTAATTTTGGTAACAGTTAATATTTTCCCATGCATCTCAACTCACTGCTTCCCAAACAAAGGTGGGACCCTTCCCATCTCCCTAAGTGTAAATCTCCTTTTTCCCTCAAAGCACTGGTGGCCAACTGATCTCAAATGATGCTCCCAATCTCCTCTTCATTTTTCATCAGTTGGTAGGAAAGAAAAAAAAGGACAATGGGTAGGGCCAGGCTGGAGAAAGCCTGGACTGACAGCTACGGGGTGGTGACACCTCTGTCCAGACAAAACTAACAACCCAATCAGCTGGCGCCCTCTTAGCCAAGTGGCGCCATGAATGGTACCAATTCTGTAGGGTTTCTGTGTGTGGCACAGGAACTGTAATATAAAAATTCAATATAAATTGCAAGGTGCTGAGAGTAACCCAAGGACACCTAATTTAGATTGCTTCCCTAAAAACTCACTTATCTTTTACAACATGAACCTATTGATTCAGAAACAATTTGTATTTGCTTTTCTCCCCCACCAATCCAAATTTTCTCTCACTTTATTATACCTGTATGAACTCGGTAATGGCTCTTTAGTTGTCTTTTCTGGCTGAAATATTTTCCACACTGATCACAGGTAAAAGACTTCTGTCCTGCCAAATAAAAACAAAACACGCAAAAAACTATAAAGAACTAGAATGCTCACCAATAAAGTAATTAAAGTATCACAGTGGGCCCAGGTTCCCATTTTCTACAAATAACACAAGTGACTTGTCTACAAACCCAAATGTCTTCAGAGTCATCAACGTGCAAAGGCACATAAGGCAATAGGGAGTGGTAGAGACTAGGGCAGTGCTAAAGAATTCAAGTTCCCCCCAACATTGTCCAGAGTAAAATAATTCTGAAGTCTGGTATTTAAACACATCCTGATTATACACTCAACTTTCAGCAGCCAGTTTATAAATGCTAGTTTAAGGCTCAAGGCTGAGCAGAACTCTAAACTATACTCTGAAAGTGAAAGTTAAGTTGCTCAGCTGTGTCCGACTCTTTGTGACCCTGTGGACTGCAGCCCACCAGGCTCCTCCATCCATGGGATTCTCCAGGCAAGAATACTGGAGTGGGTTGCTATTTTCTCCTCCAGGGGATCTTCCTGACCCAGGGATCAAACCCAGGTCTCCCGCATTGGAGGCAGACGCTTTAACCTGAGCCACCACTCTGAGAGATACACAATTCTGTCTTTAAATGAAACCACATGGGGAATAACCTGAGACTCAGAAAAGACCATTTAGAGCATGGTAATGCCCACCCTGGGAACAAGCACCCAGTGGCACCAGGCTCCCGAGCACAGGCCCGTACCTGAGTGCAGGCTCATGTGCTCCAGCAGTGAGTGCTTGGTGGTGAGAGCCTTGCTGCACACCGTGCAGGTGTATGGCCGCTCGCCTGTGTGCATCCGGGTGTGGACCTGCAGGGAGTGCTTCTGGGCAAAGCCTTTTCCACACTCATTACATTTGAAAGGTCGCTCCCCTGGAAGAAGAGCCCCAGAAACATGGTGAGAGCAAGAATCTGCACATCTCTTTGTTCCCTCCCAAATGAAAATCACAATTAGCAGGAGAGACAACATCAGCAATAACATTTTGCAAGTGGGAGCAGACAAGTGTGACGCCAGCGGCGAGGAGCATTGATACACAACCAAATTGAAGACAGAGCCTTCACAAGGTCAGGAGCTGGTGGCATCTGTTATCTCTGAAAATGGGGGTGAGGAAGAAATAAATGACAGTCTATTTCAGGGGGGTAGTTAGGCCCTCTAGCCCTAGCCCTAACCCCTAACTCCTAACCCTAACCCCTAACCGTAACCCCTAACCCTAACCCTAAAACCCTAACCGTAAAACCCTAACCCTAACCCTGTAACCTCTAACCATAACCTCTAACACTAACCCTAACCCTAACCCTAAACCCTAACCCTAAACCCTAAACCCTAACCCTAAACCCTAACCCTAAACCCTATCCCTAACCCTCTAAGCCTAACCCCCTAACCCTATCCCTAACCCTAACCCTAACCACCCTAACCCTAAGAACCCTAACCCTAAACAAGTCACACTGGTAATAGAATTAGACCCAAAATGTAAGTTGAATGCCAATGTCTGCTCTTACCCACTTACCCTAAACTTCTTTTTCACTGATACACTATCATGTTATCTTTGAAAACAGATGTGTATAAGAGACAGCCCACACACAGATCCAGTCTCCATGCAACCAGGAGACTGGCCTTCTCCCCAGTGGAAGATGGAGACTGTTCTTGAAGAGGGTAAATCAGACAAAGGATCTCCAGACTAGGGGTCTCTGGGTTAGAGGTCACCCAGCGCAGTGGAATAGGACTACCATGGGGACAGGAAGTCAGAGTTTACACCTGGGATGATGAGACTACCCCCAAAACTTCTGCCTCCTCCTGCACCAGACACTGGCAGCCAGGCCTACGGATCCAGGTGGGCACTGGAGCATCTTTTCCTGGAATACAAAGGGCCCGCAGTAAAAGAACTGAGGACCTGATGCCAGGCATCAGCCAGGATGTCTACAGGCCCTCTCCACACCTGCAGAGCTGGAAGTAGCTGTGAGCAGACCATTCTTGCATATAATTAAATGAGTTTAAAAAAAAAAAAAAAACAGACACAGTAGAAATAGATACAAAACAGAGAAGAGAAAAAGCAACCTGCAGAAAACAGACACTTCTCTGAGTGAAGAAAACATTTAAAAATAACAAATAAGTAAAAGTTATTAAGAGGCTCATAGAAGCAAGACGTTATACTGTGAAACAAAAAGAGGACTCTACTTAAAAACAAACAAAAAAAGAATTTCGAAAAGAAGCTCTGGGGCTGGGATCCAGGCCCTGGAGGTGTTAGAAGCTCCCTGGGAGACTGTCGGTCTGTCCGCGGGGACCCCTCGCCTATCTTTCCCCCTGCCCGCTGGGGAGGGTGAGGAAGGCAGGGGTTGGGTGCAGCCTCGGCCCTGACCTCCGGTCTCCTGTCCCCCGCCTCGGGGCATCATTGGGGCCAGGTTGAGAACCACAGTGCTGGATGCTGCTGGGTCTTAAGGCAGCAGGTTGCTTGATGACAAGAAGTCTTAAGTACCAGACTCTATACTTAATGCTTACAACTAGGCTGAAGGGTATATAACTACTGCCTGATCAAATGCAGACTGAGGTAGGTACATAAGAGATAGCTCAAAGGAGGAAGGGATTTCTGCCTAGGGCTGCACTGTCCAACATAGTGGCTATTTAATTAAAATATTCAGATCCTTAGTCACAGTCCCCCCATGTCAAGCAATCAAAATACACCTGTGGCTAGAGGTCACCAAAAACAACAGCACAGATACAGAACATTTCCATCCTCACAAAAGGGTCTATTGGCCAGCCTTGGGCTAGAGGGATCAAAAAGCAAACATTTACAGACAGATGGCTGAGTGAAAGAACTGTCCAGACATATCCGAGCAAAAACACAACTATGGTCAAGATGAGGAAGCTTCAAGAATCCTAAGGCAGATTAATTTTCGCTAGCGCTCGATTCTTGAACATTCAAGCCTTGAAGCAACAACTTCAGGTAAGAAGAGAGGTTCTGGAATCAGGTTCCTTGTGTTCACATCCCACTTCTGTCACTACATGGATGCCCTGGGCAAGTACTTTAAGCTTTCTACAACCTAGTCTCTTCAACTGTACAATTGGGATAACACTTTGTATTTCACCAGACAGTTTGGAAAATTCAGTGCAATAACACATACTTTGTTACAATGCCCATCATATAGATGTTGCACAATAAATGAAAGCTGTTATTACTGTTACTTCTCCAAAACACATTCCAATAAGCTGCAAAAGCATAATTACCTGTGTGGCTTCTCTGGTGGATTGCTAAAAAGTGATTGTACTTAAATACTTTGCCGCAGTCTTTACAACGGGCCTCAGGCCCACCGGGGCGCTTTCTGCGTCCACAGACCCTCTTGGCTGAACCCTGGTCATCTTCATCCCCTACAATTTGTAATCTTTTAGTTTGACAGACCTCCGAATCCTCCGCTTGCTGCACCGACTCTGGCTGTCCTGCCCAGAGTCCTGGGTCTTGGGATCACAGTTCTCATCTTTCTCAACTGGCATCTCCTCCCCTCTAGCTGGCTCACAAGTCGGCTCAGATTCTTCCAGTTCTTTTGCTGGAATCTGTTCATTCAGTACACCACTGTCTCCCTCTTTAACCACAAAGTTTTGTCTGTTTTGAACAGAATTGTTCACTCTCAGCTGTATTTCTTCCTCTGCAGCCAGTTCTGACTTCCCTTCCTGTAAACTGTTGACTTTCCTTGGTCTTCCCCGTTTTCGCTTTGGATGATCACTTTTCTTATTGGAAATAACAACCATTGGAGCACCAGCTGTGTTCAAAGTCGGTGGCTTTGGGGAACTATGATTATTCTGAAAGTCAGTGTAAGCCTTTACCAGGTCATAGACTTTTAAGAACTGGGCAGTAGCCAGGATCTGTTCTGTACTTTTCTCACTGGCCTGGAGACAGCCAGTGTAGATAAACTCTAGCAGGATACCAAACGTGTCCGCAACCATGCCTTCTAGCATATAAATGGACTGGCCGATCTCCCCCTCTTCAGCAAACATCATTGAGAAGTATTCACTACTGGCAGCAAGCAAGGCTTTGTGGGCCCGGAAATGCACATTCTCCACGATTAAAGTAATGTCACAGAGAAAGCCTTTCTTCCTCTGATCCTCAAAACTGGCCAGGACAGTGTCACTGTGTGTGTCTGAGTGTACAACCAGCTGCCCAGAAGGCTCTGATGATGTTTCTGCCATTTTCTTTAGAAGCTCAAGAAGGATTAAGCCTGAAATAAGAAAGTAATGTTTAAAAAGGAGACATTCTCTAGCAAGGTTAATCTCAGCCCAAAGGAACTATTCACTTTTGTTAGCTATTTTTTTTTTTTTATCACTTTTAAAAGATTATGTAAAAACTTTGGGGTTCTTATTCCTATTGTACCATTATCCAGCCGGGGTGAACTTCCGACGTCACGTGACCTCTCGGGGTCTGTTTTCTGGTCTGTAAAATGAAGGAACTGGGATCAACTATCTCTAAAGTCCTTCACTGCGCCAACTTTCCACAGTTGCACAAACACGAGAATGAAAACTACGGTGTCTCGATTTCACATATTAGAAGCCATTTTGTCTGTGAAACAAAAATGGAAAGGGAGAAAACGTACAGGTACGATGTAAATTTGGAGGTGGCTGCACTGGACAATAACGTAAGGCGCATTGGCCCTCACTTTGGAAAGGCGGCACAGATTGCCCAGCCTGGCGGACGACCGCGCGCGGCGCAAGGCGCCTGGCTGGCGAGTCCCCGGAGCCCACCCAGCGGGGAGCCGGCCGCGAGGGAGGCCCCCACCTACAAGCCTGGACCCCTGGGGACCGACCGGGGAGCGGCCGGCTGGAGAGGAGTCGATACGCGCACGGGTGCAGCGCCCACCGACAGAGGGTTGGTGGCGGACCTACCTATCTGGATGCCCGGCAGGGTCCGGATCGCCGCCCGCCCCCCTGGCTGCCTGGCGGGCGCGCCAGCGCCGGGCCCGCCCAGGCTCCCAGCTCCGCCCGACCAGCAGCTGGCGTCCCTGCGCCGCCGCCGTAGTCGCAGCCAACCCGGAAGCTCCGGCGCGGGATCCTGCTGCGCGCACGCCGGACCACGTGGTCCAAGGAGGCGCCAGCGGGCGGGGTGGGGCGGGGCCTGCGATCTCTGGCGGCGCTGCAGGGACAGTCCCGGCAGGGCGTGTGTCTGGTGTGAGTGGGGATCAACGGGCGGTAATAGTGTCGTCACTCTGCAATTAGGGAAGTTTTATATTCTGTTAGCTGCTCACTGACCCTCATCAGTTTTGTCTTTTCCGCTTTTTGAACGCTGAAGCTGGCTTTCAGGTCTCGAATGTATGAGGAATGAATGAAAACTCCTTTACCTTCACCGTTATCACCGTGATCATCAGCATCAACATCCAATACCTTAGTCCAAGGGAAGGAAGAGAACGCTGCAGTCAAACAGATCTGGGTGTGAGTGATCTTGATCAAGTTATTTGTACTTATCCTCTCAACCTTCTTTACTTTACTTGTAAAATGGAGACGCTGACACCGGTGCCAGCACTGGGTGGCTGTGGGGTAAACGAGATTAAATATGTGACGGCCTATTGTTTTAATTCCTGTCTGCTGTCATTTAAATGATTGTTATTATTCAGACTTTCAACATCTTTTTTCGGTAGACTATTAAAGGTTTCTAACTAGCCTTAGTTACTGTTATTCCTGCTAATACACAGGAATGCAGGAGATCTTCCCAACTGCAAATCACATCCAGAGACTGGAGTGACTCCCTTGCATAGAATCCACTGTGGCTCCCATGTACCCTTAGGAGAAAGGCCGGGCTTCTGGATATGGTCTACAAGTATCACTCAGATTCAATCCCCTCCTACTCAACTATCTGAGCATTTTCTCTCAATTTATGCTTCGCTAACACCTAACTTTTTAATTTAGGACACCCAACACACCCTCCCAGATCCCAGCATGCCATCTCTAGTCTGAGATTTTGAGAAAGCAGATATAATTACCTCCTGGCTCTTTAAACATTTTTTTTTTTACTAGTTTTTATTAAAATTAGCTCATTCTTTGAAGTTTCCCTCTTTGTCCTGAATTGCCTCTAAACCCCAGGGTTTGTGGAGTCCAACCGGGAATCTTTTTACTATCTATCTCCAGAATTTCGCCTTTTTCAGAACATATAGCTGGAATCACATGATATGTAGCCTTTTCAGATTAGTTTCTTTTTAAAATTTATTTATTTATTTGGCTGTGCTGGGTCTTCATTGCTGTACTCGGGCTTTCTCTAGTTGCAGTGAGTGGGGGCTATACTCTTCTCTCTTTGTTCTGGTGGCTTATCTTGTTGCAGAGCATGGGCTCTAGAGCACAGGCTCAGTAGCTGTGGCACACAGGCTTTGCTCCAGGACTTTGCTCCAGAATCTTCCCACACCAGGGACTGAACCTGTGTCCCCTGCATTGGCAGGCAGATTCTTAGCCACTGAACCACAGGGGAAGTCCCTCACTCTTAGTTAGAATCTCAATTTTTTTTTAATCTCCATTTAACTCAGATGTTACCCTTCTAATAATTATTCCAGAACCATCCATAGTCAAGAGCCCTCAGGCTTTGTAGATAAACCTTTACTCAGACTTTCATTTGTAAAAGCAAAACAAACCAAAAAGATAAAACAAAAAATCACCCACAATGAGACTGAGGCATACATATATAAAAAGATATCTTATTCTTTCCCTGTTCTTGAATTGCTCCTTAACCAATGAATTTATGAAAACTTTCCATAAATGCACTGAGAATAAAATACTACTATGAGTTTTGGAGAATTTAAAACAACAGCTCACAACATATCCAGAAATGAATTCTAGGCAGCTTAGAGAATTAAATATAAACACATACACCAACAGTAGAAGAAAACATAATAGAATATTTAATCTCTGAAGATGGAATAACTTCCAGAGCTTAGAAAAGGATTCAATATCATAAGATAGAGATGAACAACACTTACTTTCATACCTTAAAAATCTGACTTATTTACTGCAGATACAAGGATTGGTGTGTATTTTACATAAAGAATTTTTATGAAAGAATTGAAAAACAACCAATGAGTTAAAGTGCAAAAGGCATGAAAAAAAATTCACAGAAGTACACCTGGTGACCAACATATATAATGATACTCAATATCACTGTTAATTCAAGTTAAAGTGACAAGGTTTTGTTTTCTTTCCATTTATTATTACGGGTCACAATTTCTATTACTAAGCTGCCTTCCAAATAACAGTTCACAATGTTTCTAGGAGTGTTTCCAAGAGCATCACTTTTATTACTTCTTTACTGTCATTTAGCATTATATTTTTAGTTTTTTAAATTCATTCCCTTTCACCCTGTACTTTTGTTTCTTAGAAAGTTTTTAGGCTACTAATCCCAAATATGGTGAAAAAAAGTTCATCACAGCTTTAAAAAATACAGTAAAACAGTACATGGTCCAGCAATCAGTTCAGTTCAGTCGCTCAGTCATGTCGACTCTTTGCGACCCCATGAATCATAGCACGCTAGGCCTTCCTGTCCATCACCAACTCCCAGAGTTCACCCAAACTCATGTCCATTGAGTCGGAGATGCCATCCAGCCATCTCATCCTCTGTCGTCCTCTTCTCCTCCTGCCCCCAATCCCTCCCAGCATCAGGGTCTTGATTCAGTGGGTCAGTTCTTCACATCAGGTGGCCGAAGTATTGGAGCTTCATCTTCAGCATCAGTCCTTCCAATGAATATTCAGGACTGATTTCCTTTAGGATTGAGTGGTTTGATCTACTTGCAGTCCATCTATGGGTCTGTATCAGTAACTGTTCAAGGCTTTGGGGGTTTATCCTAAGTTTGACAATAGGCATTTAGCTTTTGTTTAAAAATTGTTTTATTATGAAATATATAAAATAAATCTAAAACAGGCTTCTATTTTTAATTAATGTTGAAATTTTTATAGATATCAAAGACAAGATGAGTGAATCTGAAGGGTATTATGCTAAATGAAAAAACTCAGACAGAGAAAGACAAATACTGTATGGTATCACTTATATGTGGAATCAAAAAAAAAAAAAAAGACTCATAGAATCAGAGAGCAGAATGGTGGTTTCAAGGAGTCTAGGGAAAGGGCATATAGGGAGCTATTGATCAAAGGGTACAAACTTTCAGTTATAAGATGAATAAATTCTGAGAATCTAATGTTCAATGTAGTAAATATAGCTAATAATACTGAAATAATAATACTTGAAATTTCCTAACAGAGTGACTCTTAAGTATTCTTATTACACACACACGCACACACACATACACACAATCACAGAAACACACTGAAATAATGATGTGGTGGATGTGTTATTAATAATTAACTTGATTGTGGTCAATATTTCACAATGTATAACTATATCAAAATCATGTGGTACAGTTTAAACATATAGAATTTCATTTGTCAATTCACCTTAGTAAAGCTGAAAAAAAGAGCTAAATCATTCACTTTAGAGATTAAGAAATAAAAACTCATAGAAACTAGATTTACCTAAGGTTAAATAAGATAATGGTTGTATTTTTTATTTTTTAAAAGAGCCAATCTTGCTATTTTACATTCCAGATTTGTTATACACCTGCTGAAAAACTGATAATTTATTTTAAAAATCTCATCCAAATTCAATATAGTAATTTTCCACTAGCATATATGTCTTGATAATGTCATATAAAAAGACTCTAGCATTCATCCTCAAGTATCCAGTAATTTCTAACTACAAAATAACGTATAAAATGTGTTTCCTTGAACACTTGAGAAAAAGAAAAGCAGCAGCCATTTAGTTGTCTCTAAATCCATTTATTTTGTTGGGAAAGTGATAAAGTATTTTTAGGTTCACAAAGTTTACAAACAACTCTTTAAGTTAAAAGTGTAACCAATATTTCTATTTTATTTATAGCAATGTTAATTCTTTTCTTGAAGCTCTCTAACATTTACTGCATAAGTTTCTTTAACAGAGACAGACTTCTCCAATAAAAATATTAAAAAGGAAAATGAAGAAAAGATTCATTAAGTCAAATACGTTACCTAAATATTCTAAATGGAATAATTTTTGTTGAAGCATCAAAGTTCAGGCAAAGAGCAATAAGCTTTACAAGTATATGAGAATTTAGGCTTACAGAAGAGTACTCCTTCCTGGCTGGCAGAGCTCTGAATTCATTGGAAGTCTAGAAGCCAAGGTGTATCACTCAGGAGGGAAAAGTATATCAGGGAGGCCCAGATTTTCAATCTATTTCCTTTTATCTCTTTCAGGTAACTCTTAAGATTCTGGGTGCATTTACTGAAACATTCTAACCATTGACTGGGTCTATATTTCTAAGAGAGAGAAAGGTCTGTAATTTATGATCAAAGTCAATGGCTCTAAACTGAGGTTCCTTGTATTTCTTGGTCATCTTGACACTCAGGTATGTAATGAGTTCACATCTCTCCACAAACTGCTCCATCTTCTTCTTGTATTTTTTTCTTGTATATTCAGAACTATTGGGATTAAAGGCTATAGAAAATTTTACAGACTGTGAATGTTTTGTTAGGTTAGTGCATCATTAAAGAGAAGGAGAACTATATGTGTGAATGAGCTGCACAGTTTGACCGAGAAGATATCTAAATCCCAAATAAAATTTGGGGATTATTCTATTTTAGATCATAATTGTCACTATTCACATTCTTGTACGGTGTGGATTATTGAGAGCTGGTTATGTTATACATGGTACCTGCTTTAAAAACTAGAAATTCAGTTTTGCTAAAATATTTGCTACCAGCACACACACACACGCGCGCACACACACACACACACCGCATGCAAGTGACCAACTCAGTTAGACAATCCTATTTATCACAATTAGTGCTAAATTAGTTCTGAGTAGCATATCATTTCTAGCAAAAAAGAGACATACCTTTCAGATGAAGAGCTATATAAAGTAGCGCAGATCTCTGTACACTTAAGAAGGGGAATTTGGGCTTTAAGCATCCCGCTGCATTCATGGCTTTAATTAGAGCAGTTGCAATACCCTGCAGGTAGGGAACGAATCATGTGTAATTTGAGTCAGTTTTCTTTTCTTGTGGCAAATAGAGGCTATTCTTTGCTTCAAATAGTCTCCTCAGGATTGAGGATGGAGCTTAAAAAGATAGTTAAATGAGCACTTGCTGCAGCTGCTAAGTCACTTCAGTCGTGTCTGTCTCTGCGACCCCATAGACGCAGCCCACCAGGCTCCCCCATGCCTGGGATTCTCCAGGCAAGAACACTGGAGTGGGTTGCCATTTCCTTCTCCAATGCATGAAAGTGAAAAGTGAAAGTGAAGTCGCTCAGTCGTGTCTGACTCTTTGCGACCCCATGGACTGCAGCCCACCAGGCTCCCCTGTCCATGGGATTTTCCAGGCAAGAGTACTAGAGTGGGCACTTAGCTCTACAGAAAAGAAACACAACATACATTAGATTAGGAAAAATTTTAAACTACCGATTGGCTTAGTGCCAGGTAGGTGATAGATAGATTGGTTTCATTATGCAATTCTATTTGTATATGCTTGACATTTTCGTTTAAAAAAAGTTGAAAGAAGGAGACATGGAGTTGTCTTGGTCCAGCTCTGCGTCCATTGCTCAGAATTGGCCAAATTCGACTCCCAGGACGCTGGGCAACGTACCCAGGAACTCCAGAGACCACAGTTGCCACTGCAGTCAAGCTTCTGGGGCCCCGAGCAGGCAGAGAGGAGGACACTCTTCTCTGGGTGAGTGTCCTCTTCCCTTTTGATATTAAACTTGATCAAAAGCTAACCATCTAGAGGAGATGAAAAAAATGGTTAAGAATTTATAAGAAACGTATGAAATTGTGCCCTGAGCATCTTTTTTATAGAATTTTTTAAAAAGGCCTTTTAAATAGTGGTTGGTAACTGATACATCTGACTATATTTAGAAAATGTTAGAGAAATGAGAGTGACTTGAATAGATAGCTTTATCCAGATTTTGGGCAAAATATGTATTTGGTGGTTCAGTTGTGGTGACATCTTAACTCTTTCAAGCAGGGGGGGAAAATACCTCTCAGAGACTGAATTTGCATATTTCACATTACAGAAAAGTTCTACAGACACTGAAATTTCAAAATAAGAAAGAAACTACATGTCAAATGTAAACAATTTTCTAAATTCCTACTCTTTCTTCACTTTAGTGCAGTTATTTGGGAATTAGCTATGAAAATGGGGTCTTTCCTTGCATTTTATTTTTACAACTACTCAAAACCAAAATAGGTGAAAAGTAGATTTGCAGCTTAAAATCAAGACACTCTGCCTTTAATTTCATTGTTACCAAAATAAAAATGATTTTTGAAGAAGAAATAGCTGTTGTCTTCTAATATCTAAACAAAGAAACCCATGTTGAGCAAACCTGTTCCAGATATCCAGGCAAAGGCAGGCTGGTGAGATACATTGGTTCCTTCAATGGGGGAAGTTTGTAAGGAAGCTTCTGATTCCAGTATTTCTGTGGTGACCTACGAATACCAAATCCATTAAATGGATGATCACAAATGTGTTCATTGTGTTTACCCAGGAAGATAGATACGCAAGAGCAACTAAAAGATAACGTTCATTACTCATTTTTCTTGAGTGGAGAAAATGATACAGAAGCAGGAAGACTGAGGCTCCTAGAAATTCATGACCACAAACTTCACCTGGGGCCCTAGCCCTGCTCACCATTTCTCAATGTTCTTGTGTTTCACAGCACCTATATGAAACTTTCTTTATATACTTTTATCCTCACACTTTTATTTTGAACTGACAAGATACTTTAATTCCGCACGTAACTCCTGCATAAAAAGTGAAAGTGAAAGTCGCTCAGTCATGTCTGACTCTTTGCAACCCCATGGACTATACAGTCCTTGGAATTCTCCAGGCCAGAATACTGGAGTGGGTAACCTTTCCCTTGTCCAGAGAATCTTCCCAACTCAGGGATCGAACCCAGGTCTTGCTCATTACAGGCAGATTCTTTACCAGCTGAGCCACAAGGGAAGCAACTCCTATGTTGGCCTTGTTTTTATCTTGTACTACAATTCTCCTCACACTAGTAACCCTCTCAGGGACGCCCCCTCCCCCCTAAACACAAGGTGCCAGGCTATAAAAAGAGAAGTCTTCAAAATAGAAAGTCCTCAGCTGCTCACTACAAGCAGAATCACACACAGGTTGCTTTCTCCGTGGCAGAGCTTACCTCCCACCTAAGATCAATCTCCACACATTCTTTGGATGCCTACTCCACCCAGTCTCCAGAAATCTTAAATAGCAATAGAGAGATAACTCTCTTCCGCCTTCGTGGCATTTCCTTTATTAGATCCTTCCCATGTACCTGCATTTAAACATGTTCATACCTTTCCCATCGGAAAAAAGAAGATTAAAAAAAGAAAAACCACCTTATTCCTTCAATCCTATATTTCTTTCAGCAACTAATGTCTCTTCTCTTTTTACTATCAAATTTCCTCAAACAGTTTCATGAGAGGTCACAAACCACTGCACAAATTCTAGCTGCATGTATGATTTGATGGACTTCCCTGTGGCTCAGACGGTAAAGCATCTGCCTACAATGCAGGAGACCTGGATCAATCCCTGGGTTGAGAAGATCTCCTGGAGAAGGAAATGGCAACCAGCTCCAGTATTGTTGCCTGGAAAACCCCATAGATGGAGGAGCCTGGTAGGTTACAGTCCATGGGGTTGCAAAGAGTTGGACATGACTGAACGACTTCACTTTCCTCGTTTCCTTTATGATTTGATCCACATTGTCATTTTTGAAAAAAACTGAAGCACAAGTGAAGTTGCTCAGTGGTGTCTGACTCTTTGCAAACCCATGGACTGTAACCTACCAGGCTTCTCCATCTGTGGAATTTTCCAGGCAAGAATACTGGAGTGGGTTGCCATTTTCTTCTCCAGGGGATCTTCCTGACCCAGGGATTGAACCCGGGTCTCCCACATTGCAGGCTGATGCTTTACCATCTGAGCCATGGGGAAGTCCCCCCTCAAAAAAACTGAATCAGTCACAAAAGTTTAAAAATCAGATAAACATAAGAAGAAATGTGGTTTCCAACCTCCTGTGAAAAACAGAGATGTGTGGCAATAGGTAAAGACTGCCCCTTTCAGCTATGTGTATGTATATGTGTAAATATATGTATGTGTTTATGAGTGTGTGTAAACTCACATATCTTTCTATCCCAGGACAGTGCATTTAACATAGATATTCAATGAATATTTGTGACTTAGTGAATGGTCTCACCTCAAAAATTTCTGAAGTTTTTCTCCGTTCTCACAAATATATATACGATCACGATATTCTAAAGCATAGTGAATGTTACCAGGGACTAGTGCTTCATATCTGAAAGACAAAGGAACAAACAAAAACAACTATGTATTGTATCATTAATATGCAGCTGGGAAAGACTGAGGGCAACAGGAGAAGGGGGTGACAGAGGATAAGATGGTTGGATGGTATGACTGGCTCAGTGGACACGAGTTTGAGCAAATTCCAGGGGATGGTGAAGGACAGGGAAGCCTGGTGTGCTGCAGTCCATGGGGTGGCAAAGAGTCAGACATGACCTAGCAACTGAACAACAGCAATGACAACTATGTAATAAAATGTCATAAATATTTTATTTTTCTATCATTGCAGCTCAAGGAAGAAAAAGAATACTTTCCAGTTAAACAATAGTGACCTTCTGATCAAAATGCTACTATTGTTTTATAGACCACTTATTCCAAGTAGAGCTATCGGCCTGTACTCACACAAGGGCGAGGACTTGCCTTTGTCTGCCATCCTCATAAGTCACTGGACAGTAACCCTGGAGCTCTGCACACCTAGGGAACCGGCTCTTCAGCTCTGACAGGGTCAGCCTCTTGGGGATCATGTCAGTAGGTGGAAGTGGATGAGGTGCTAATGGAGGTACGTAGAATTCTGGATTGTCCAAAAATTTCTATTAAAAAAAAGATGATAGCAACATGACCATTTGAAACAGGAATACTTTGCCAACAAAACCCCACTGAAGCTCTTCTGCTGCTCTTCCCATTTTCAGCAGCAATGTTCAGTCCTGCAAACCATCTGAGAGGAGCTTTCTGCACTACAGTAACTTTTCCCTGACTGGAAGTTCCTTACAGTAATATCTGCAAGTGATGTCACTTACAGTCTCTTTCCTTTTAATGCTTTCACTCACACACTCATCTACCTATACTGAAAAACATTTATTGAGCTCTTACTATGTGCCAGACACTGGTGTGCATAGTCATCTGCCCTGCTCTCCACCTGTCCTGCAGTATAACTAACTAAGGGGTGCACCTTGGCAGGTGAGTTAGCTTCTCCAGCTTCAGTTATCACACTGTAAAATGGAGGGGGCAGACCAGGTACATGATCTCTAATGTCATTTCCAGTTTTAAAATTCTGTGATTATCACTTAAATAAGCAGAAAGAAAGTAATGTCTTCTTTATAAAGTCATAAAAAAATTCAGATTCTTCGGAGGAAAATAAAATGTTCAGAGACACCTGATTAGTTTTCAACTACAATCTTTATATGTCACCATTTATGGTCAGTGGAATACCGGAACAAATCTATATTCTGTTCCATTAAATAGAAGTATAAGGTACCCAGGAGATTAAAGTGATGAAGAAAGTTGAAAGCACAGGAGAGTCATTTCTACTGACTCTGACTTCCCTTCTGCGCCTTTGAATGGAATGTCCTGGATGCCCACTCCAGGGCTGAGCTCAGATGCTCAGCATCCCCTCCATGGTTGGGCTTGCCCTTGGGTCTCCCCACCTCTTAAGCTGACCCAGGTGGAGGGGCCATCACCGATCCTGAACTTCTGCTTTGTGCCAGAATATGTCTTGGGATGCAGTCTTAGGACTGGCCTCTGAGTTGCCTTATTGAACCCAAGGATCACAGTTTCCAAAAATGGGGTCCCTGGTCCCCAGCTCCTGGTGTTCTCAGCTGTGCCCACCCCGTCCTGTCTGATGAATTCTAAGACAGGCATTTTCTTTCCCTGGTAAATATTCGGAATTAAGAACAAACTTACATTCAATTTCTCTAGAGAACTCATTTTATAATAGTGCCCTCTGAACTCTGCTGCAAATTCCAAGGAATCATTTGAAGAGCAATCAACTAATTCATATGATTCTGCCAGGCTGACAGGGCAGAACTGTCCAAATTCGCCCAGGCGAGAAATCAGTTCTTCAGGGGAGATACATAACTTGTCAATGCAGGCGGCTTTTCCTATTATTAACAAATTAACTGTTGTTATAAATATATATTTTCACAGAAAACACAATCATTTTCAAAATGAAAATAAATTCAATTATGCTAGCACTATACCAATGAGCACACATTGTAAAATTTCAAACAGAGTAAAAAGCAAAAGTTTCTTTTCAAACCTCCATCCTCTCAATCCAACATACCTCCTGAGAGGTGATCACTGTTGAGTTTGTATCTTTTTCAGATTTTTTTATACATTTGTATACACACATGTATATACTTTTTGCAGATAGGATGCTTATGCCACTATACTGTAAATATTATTGTACAACTTGCTTTTATCAGTTAGTTATAGCCTTTGACATCTTTCCATTTCAGTTTATATGATTTACCTAATTCCTTTTAGTTTATGCATAGTATTCTATTGTATAAATGTACAATAGATTATTCAATTATATGTTGATAAATATTTTGGTTGTTTTTAATTCTTAGCTATCATAAACTATTTATGTTATATACTATATACACATACACACACATATATATATACATATCCACTTACACACAGACACATGAATTTGCTACATATTTAAAATTTTTCTGTGAGATAGATTTCAGGAAGTACATATAGTTTGTTGACACAATGTTAGTGACATAAACCTCTCCCTGTTCCCTGATGGCATCCAAGAAAGAGAAAGAAACATTTAATCCAAAAGTGACTAGGTTTACCCTAAAGAGTTGATTTAAAAAGAAGGGCCCAAGCTCATTCAATGGATAAGTTTGAGTTGTCTTGCCAGAACTCCACTAGAATGGAGACTCCAAAGCAATATTAGATTTTACAGAAAATAAAATTACTTCTTTATACATCTTAGTTGTAATGAGTAAATTTTGATCCTGATATATTTTCTTAATGGTTCTTTTCACCAGTGAAAATTTTCTGTTTTAAAAAATTATGCCAAGGAATATCTAAGACTAACTCAAATTATGAAGCATAAATCATAGTTTCGTTTGTTATGTGACAGTGTAAGCATAAAATTGATCCTTAGGATTGCAGTGATGTGTCTATATTCAAAGAATACAGAGGCCTGGTGGCAATGCTGGACATGAAGAGAAAGGCATGGAAGAGAGTCTCTCCTAGAACCTTCAGAGTGATTACAGCCCTGCCAATGCCTTAATTTTGGACCTCTAGCCTCCAGAACTGTGGGAGAATACATTTCTGTTGTCTAAGTTATCCAGTGTGTGGTAATTTGCTATGGCAGCCTTGGGTAACTAGAACAGTTACAACAGACTATGATTTCTGTTCTTTTGGAGTTCTTTCTTGCTTTGTCTTGTTCACTTGGACAAGCAAGCTGCCATGCTGGAAAGGTCCATAGGGTAAGGAACTGAAGGTGGCCCCTGGCCAACAGCTGGCAAGAAACTGAGGCCCTCAGTCCAACAACCCTCAAGGAACAAACTCTTGTCGCAATACATGAATGAGTATGACGGTATATTCCTTCCCAGTAGGGCCCTCAGATGAGAACTTAATCCTGGCCAACACCTTGACTGCAGCCTTGTGAGAGACACTGAAGCAGAAGACTCAGTTAAACTGTGCCTGGATTCTTGACCCACAGAAATTGTGAGGGAGTGTGTATGCATTGTTTTAAACTGTTAAATTTTGGAATAATTTATTATGAAGCAATAAACAAACTAATCCACTATTCCATCCACTGTATATGATACAGATGAAAAGGCTAAGATGGTTCTTTCCCACAAAGAATATTATACTACTATAATGTTAACAATGGTGTAATATTGTTATTCTAAAGTAGTATAATGCACAGTATTATGGTATAATAATAGTGCTGGTAAAGAATACACCATTGTATAGTGCTATAATATCAGACTATATGGCACTATGGTTTTACAATTGTGTATTGCTCTTTACTTTGCATAAATTTAATTGTGTATTGCTCAATACTTTGGCCACCTCATGCGAAGAGTTAACTCATTGGAAAAGACCCTGATGTTGGGAGGGATTGAGGACAGGAGGAGAAGGGGACAACAGAGGCTGAGATGGCTGGATGGCATCACTGACTCAATGGACATGAGTTTGAGTGAACTCCGGGAGTTGGTGATGGACAGGGAGGCCTGGCGTGCTGTGATTCATGGGGTCGCAAAGAGTCGGACACGACTGAGCGACTGAACTGAACTGATTGCTCTTTAGCTCAGATGTGCTGACCTCACCTCATAGGTTTTGTGTGTGACAGGGTCATTTAGAATCAAATCAGTTCAAGTCTTAAAAGACACTCAAATATCTTTTTCTGATTCTTAGGGTATTCTTGATGACATTTGACAATGTCTATCTATCTTTTTCTGGAATAGGACAGAATGAGGAGGAATCTCTTTGGTTTTCTGGCCCTGACCTCGCTCTATCTCATTAGTAAGAATAAATTGGTCACTAAATCAACACTAAATTCAAACAGTCAGATACAGATTACCAGGTAATGGTGAAGCAGAAAAGTAAGAGGGCGGTTTTAATTAAAACTCTTCCAGGCAGAGGCACATGTATCTGGAATAACATGGTGGATACCCTGGTGCCCCATGCAGATCCCTCGTCAGGGCTGATGCCCCCATCCCCCAGCTGCTGAAAATATCTGTGTTGATGGCTCATAGCTGCACTGGGAATTGCCCCTGTTACAGTATATACTCCCTCCTAGAGTGACCTTTAGACAAATCAATGGGACGATATAAAGCCTGGCCTCTCCCCTCAGTCTGGGAAATTCTCAAGGTCCATCCCAGTTCCAGTGCTTCCCTGTTGGGCCTACCAAGGCCTGTTTCCACCATACTGCCGGCTAGTGTCTCCCTCTGCCAGGTCTACTAGCCTCAGTGTATCTCCTGATTAGAGTTGACAGATAAAGCACAGGATGCCCCATTAAGTTTGAATTTCTGATAAACAATGAACAGTTTCTAGTATAAAAATGTCTCATACCACATTTGGGATATACTTAGACTAAAAAATTATTTGTCACTTATCAGAAGCTTACATTTAACCGGGTATCCTATACTTTTGTTTGCTTAATCTGCCAACTCTACTCCTGAGTGTGCATGCATGCTCAGTCATGTCTCTTTGCAAGTCTGCGGACTGTAGCCCAGCAGGTTCCTCTGCCCATGGGCATTATCTAGACAAGAATACTGGAGTGGGTCACCATTTCCTCCTTCAGGGCATCTTCCCAGGCCAGGGATTGAACCCGCATCTCCTGTGACTCTTACTTTGGCAGGCAGATTCTTTACCACTGTGCCAGCTGGAAGCCCACTTTTGAGAGTACTTCCTGATAAAGATTCTGCACACAACTTTTCATCCTGAGTCTCTTCTCAGGCAACCAAGTCTGAGGCAAGAAGGGTGAAGCAGGGTAACAACAAGATCAATGAGGCACAAGTTTTTCTTTCCAAGTCAGCTGTGGAATGTTTTACTAGTGTGATGCTATCCAGAACTTACTGGGAGTGGGTTTCTAAAACTCATTTCTCTTTCACTTGCACTCTTATCTTCATGCCTTATAATCTGCAGGAAAACAGAACTAGAGGTACTGGGGATGCCCAAATAATGAAGTAAATCAAGATTCAATGATGCCATCATTATCAGAATCCTCACTGCGTTTTTCCCTTGTACAATATTCTCTTTGTCACGTTGATCTCTCATACCTCTGAATATCTTCGCCCTATTTTCCAAAGTCAGTCATCAGATGTCTGTGAAACCCCTCCAGACAAAGTCTTTGGCGTCATTGTTCTTTTTAGAGACATGAGTTGTAGATAATTTTCCTTTTTTTTTTTTTGATAACTTTCCGTCTGTTTTGTGTATATTTGGAGAAAAATCAAGAAACTTCTAGGAGTATATAATCATTTTCTTTCATGGATTCCAAATACAGATTTTTTAAAATTCTATGTTCAAGTAAGATTTTTTAAGAGAATCAACATTTATATAATGATACAATTTTAGTATGTAAATAGTTCAAAGTAACTAATTCTAGATTTCTAAATAAAACTTTTCCAAGTGTCACACCACAGACCCCTCCCCTCATATAACTACCATTCTTGAAACTAGCTTCTTATGTGGCATTCCAAATACTATAAACTCTTCTAGTGAGAGACCATGTACTGTTTTATGTAATAGGTTCACATGGACATTCAGTATTTGACAGCTTGAGTAGAGGCAATCATTTATTAGAACAAATGTACATGCCCACAATAAATTGGAAATAATATGTATTTAAAACACTGATTAAGTGAAGTGAAGTTGCTCAGTTGTGTCTGACTCTTTGTGACCCCATGGACTGTAGCCTACCAGGCTTCTCCGTCCATGGGATTCTCCAAGCAAGAATATTGGAGTGGGTTACCATTTCCTTCTCCAGGGGATCTTCCCGACCCAGGGATTGAACCCGGGTCTCCCGCATTGGAGGCAGACGCTTTAACCTCTGAAACACCTTTGTGACCCCAAAATACTGATTAAGGCTCATTAAATACTGATTAAGGGAAAAACCGTTCAAATTGAATAATTATGGCAACATGAGTCAGGCATGCATACACTTCAAATTCACATTTTTTTGTTTTCAGAGTTATAGGTCTTCTTACCTGCTTTTATTCTTTCCATATATATCTGCATGTATTTATTCACCATTTTAACCTTCTTAATGACTTCATTCCATATCCACCATTTGCTGTGAAAGCCATCAATCACATACCAGTTCTGATGTTGTACTTCATAATATTGCCTAATCTCACCAATATTTTTGCGGTACCTTGAGTTCTTGACAGCTATAATCTGTGAGCTGTTGTGCAATGGATAAGGCAAACTAAGACAGGAACAGAGAAGGAAAGGAAAAAGCTGTCAAAAACCTGCTTCTTCTTCTGGATGACTAATGTTCACTCTTTTATCATTGTTTTCATCACATACATTACCTTGACTCTTTTTTTTTTTCCAGGAGCAATCTTCTGAAAATCTCTTTGGAAGGCACATCCAGCTCAAAGATAATCATGGGGATGATTGACCTAGCTTCTAAAAGACTCACTTGATACTTAGTTACAGGGTATCCATCAATGACAACACTAGTAAGGAGAAACATGAAAATTAAAATTCCAGATTTCTTTACTCTCAGACTTTCCTTTCTGTCTTCCAGAAAAAGTCTGTCTTTAGGATTAGCCCCATACCGTTCCTTACGTAACTTGATTTACCTTGTCACCTTGCCCTCTTTTATATATACATATATATTTTTAGGGGGTTGTACCTTGCAGCTTGCGGGATCTCAGTTCCCCAACCAGGGACTGAACTTGGACCCTGACAGTGAAAGCTTGGAATCCTAACCACTAGGTCACCAGAGAACTCCCTTTATCTCTATATTTTTAACCCCAGTCTGCCCAAGAGCCAGAAGAGGGCTGCACACATACAGACACAGCTCTGATTCATATACTTAGCATCATAGAGCTAGATTTTGATGGACTTTGAGAGATATTACACATAATACCTTGAACCTTGTGTTATTTAATTGGTGCTATTATTCTAAGCATGAAACAGTGGGAGAGGGGCTTTGCTGGTAGCTCAGCTGGTAAAGAATCCACCTGCAATACAAGAGGCCCCAGTTCAATTCCTGGGTCAGGAAGATCCCCTGGAGAAGGGATAGGCTACCCACTCCAGTATTCTTAGGCTTCCCTGATGGCTCAGACAGTAAAGAATCTGTCTGCAATACAGGAGACCTGGGTTCGATCCCTGGGTTGGGAAGATCCCCTGGAGGAGGGCATGGCAACCCACTTGCGTATTCTTGCCTGGAGAATCCCCATGGACAGTGGAGCGTGGTGGGCTCCATGGGGTCACAAAGAGTCAGACACAACTGAGCAACTAAGTCACAGCACAGAGCACATCAGTCTAAGCATGAGACAGTGGAAAGAGTATAGGTTTCAGAGGCACACAGACTTAAATTTGAAACCGGGTCTGACCTCTCTGAGCCTCAGTTTTCAGTAAAGTAGTAAATACTAAATATAATAGTAAAATAATGATATTTAACCCTCGTGTGTGTATGCATGTGTTTGGTCATGTCCAACTCTTTGCGACCCCATTGACTGTAGCCCACCAGGTTACACTGTCCGTGGGATATTTCAGGCAAGAATACTGGAGCAAGTTCCCAATTATTTCTCCAGGGGATCGCCCGACCCCAGGATCAAGAATGAACCTGCGTCTCTTGTGTCTCCTGCATTGGCAAGCAAATTCTTTACCAGTTAAGCCAACAGGGAAGCCCTTAGATTTATCTTAAAGATTGTAGATCAAGTGTGTAAAGCAATTAGCAGACTAACTCACATTCTTTATAACAGAATGCCTGGCATGGGAAGAATTACCCAACTCTGATCTTAGTATTGTAGTTTTATAGCAAATTGTGTAAAATTTTTTGTACAGAAAGGTCAATGTAAGATAAGATGTCTTGTAAATCAAGATTTTAAGTACATTAAAATGTTTAAAAATTTTTTAATCCCTGCATAATTAATAGTATTTTAGCAAGAGATTAAGCAAATATGGGAAACACTGTGTTTTAAACTTGATTTTGTAATAAATTCTATAAGGAGGCTGGGTGTGGAAGGGGAGACGAGGAGCTGGTGAGAGAGCCCTGTGGTCTCTGGAGAGAACCATTCCATCTGGACCCATCAGGCTTCTAGGCAGAAATGATAAAGAATTTGTTAGTCCAACAGTCTAAGCTAAAGAGTGTCATCAGCAAACTGACAGGCTGAATGAAGGCTATCTGCAAATTTCTAAGTCAGGAAACTGACCCTGAGGTGGCCAAGTTGGGCATGCTGGCTGCCGGTCTCCAGGAAGGGCTGGTTCATCTTACCTTGGTGCTCTCCAGACTTAGGCACTAACTAGTTCTACATGCCATGGCAGAGAAGACTATAAATTAACAGAGCCCGAAAGCCAACTAGAGAATGTATGCAGCTGCCATTGTTGGTTTTTTAATGGCTCCACTTCTTTGTCCTGTGAAGGATCACTTGAGAGGCCCTTGGGATTAGGGAAATTCAGGGTGACTGGGCAGTCACTGTCCTGGTATTAAAGTGAAATAAAACTTTTGTGAGTTCACAAAAGTTTTGTGTAGCCCTCAGTAAGATCTCTTGTATGCAAAGTTGAATTTCAGGAAGGAGGTAACTCAATTTGCTAGAAAATCCCAGGACTTTCTCTGCAGGGGGGATGGGGGGGTTTGGAGGGATGGGGTTGTGGGTTGGGGGTGGATACTCAACACTCCAGAATCTGCTCCCCACCATAACAGGAATTAGGAGAACTATTATGAACTTGATTAAGGACCAGTGGTAGGGAAGGGCAAGGAAGTTCCTGATAGAAAACAACTTTCCATGACTCAGCAAGATTTTAAGTCAATGACCTGGGCTCAAGGGCAGGGCTTTTAGGTTTTTAGGCTTTTAGGTTTTATGGGCTTTTACTACTGGCTGGTTTCGCTGAGGGCTTCCCTGGTGGCTCAGAATCTGCCTGCAATGCAGGAGACCCGGGTTAAATCCCTGGGTCAGGAAGATTCCCTGGAGAAGGGAATGGCAGTCCACTCCAGTATTCTTGCCTGGGAAATCCCATGGCAGAGGAGCCTGGCGGGTTACAGCCCATGGGGTTGCAAAGAGTCAGACACGACTGAGAGGCTAACACACTTAACTTTCTACTGGATGGGACCAGTGGCTCTGCTGGGGAAGTCATGGTTGGATTTAGAGGAGTGTAAACTGAAGACCAGTTCACGCACAGGGCTCTCCTGTCCAAATGCAGCATTAAGGAAGCATGAAGTCTCTGTGCAGAGACGGGACTGGTGAGAGACTGTCTCCATTGGATTAGTACCATCTGGGGGCAGGGGAAGGCCACATCTTCATCACTCCATCGGGCAGTGAGAAGTTCTACTGGGCTGTAGAAGTCACATGGGTCTCTTATAGACTGTAAACCTGGAGACTTTGGGACAACTCAGGGTTTGCTGCAGGGAGTGAAGTTGGCCTGTAGTGTTTAAGCTGAATTTTAGCCTGACCGAAAATTAAATTATTAATATGCAACCATATCGGTGCCCAGACTTTGAGAAGCAGATCACACACCCTTTACAAGAGCTTCAAACTCTGTTTAAGGTATTTTAATTAATGCCAGTGAGTAATTTCTTAAAGATTTAACTCCCTCCCACTCTCTCCCACCCCTATGGCCCCCACTTACCCTGCAGTATTACATATACTTCCCATCAGAGATAATTCTAAGGCCTGAATAGCCAGTTCATCAGGTGCTGTCATTCCTTTATGAAGATGCCAATTTAGCATAAGTGCCAGCTCTGTGTCTGGTTGGTTGTTTAATACATAACGCAAAGCATCTCCTATCGACAAACGCTTTAAGCCATATTCACTTGAAATATTTTTGGCAACTGAAAAACATTGAAATTTTAAACTTATTCTGTTTCACAAACCCATCTGTTAACCTTAGTTTCAGATTCTAGTTAATTGACAACAACAGCAAGTTAATCTTCACATTCCTCAAAGAAATTTCAAAAATTAAAATAGCTACATTTTATTGAATTAATAGGCTTCTCTGGTGGTGGCTCAGACAGTAGAGAATCTGCCTGCAATGTTGGAGACCAAGTTCAATCCCCAGGTCGTGAAGATCCCCTGGAGAAGGGAATGGTTACCCACTCCAGTATTCTTGACTAGAGAATTCCATGAACAGAAGAGCCTGGTGGGCAACAGTCCATGGAGTTGCAAAGAGTCAGACATGGCTGAGCAACTAACACTTTCACTTCACTTCATTGAATTAATACTATTCAAAGGTCAGTCATTATTAGCGCTTCAGGTATGTGGCTGACAAATCTGGTTAATCAGCCAACTATGTTAGGTTTTTCCATAACCAAACCATTTAAGTGTTTTTTCCTTCTGTACAAGGCAGCAAAAAATTTGAGAGCTTTATAAGGCATCCTATGTGTACTATTAATATTTGGTCTTTTTATGTCCAAAATAACAATTCAATGTTCTTGTGTCATTGGGTTAACCCAGTTCCCTATCTATACACTTATGACTTCAGGCTGCAATCAGGATAACTTACCCTATACAGTTAAGTGCACTTAAGTCTCTAGGACATAATTTTTTTAATTTTCTAAAAATTATAGTGGTATATCTGACACTTTATTAATAATTTACAGTTTATAAGGCAGTATTTCTTCTGTGACTTTATTTGATATTTTCAACTATTCCATCAAGTGTGGAGAGTGGGTATTGAAATTCCAATTTTACAGGTAAAAGAACTGCAGCCCATTGAAATGGAATGGTTTGTCCAAGGGCACACAGATATTGCCACTGGCTGAAAGAGGACTCGGCCACAGCCTCTGCTTCTGCTACGTGAGGCCATAGATTAGGCTTCTGTGAGTGTGTGTGCGCAGTTGCTTCAGTCATGACTAACTCTTTGCAGTCCTATGGACTGTAGCCCTCCAGGCTCCTCTGTCCGTGGGGATTCTCCAGGCAAGAATACTGGAGCGGGTTGCCATGCCCTCCTCCAGGGGATCTTCCCAACCCCAGGATCGAACGCATCTCTGATGTTTCCTGCATTGGCAGGCAGATTCTTTACCACTAGCGCCGCCTGGGAAGCCCAGTGGTTTCCAGTTACTGTTAATGCAGGTATGCTCTGAAGGAGTCTACAAATCTTGCCTGATCATGGTCTGGAGACAGGGTGTATAGAGGACACTGGAGACAGCATGTGTAGAGGACATTGAGACTCACCTGGTCCCATCGGGAATAGAGGTTAACTGGCCACAGTTATGGCCACTGAAGGGATGCCCCTGTGAGGGCTGCACAAGCCTTCATCTCAACTTTGCCACAAACGCTAGGGTCAGACCCATTATTTTTCAGCTATAAAAACAAACTTTTACAATTTGGGATTCTGTTAAAAAGTTAGCCTCTATTTTGACAAAGACTAAGAAATCTGATTGTACTGTATACGTTACTTTTTGCTGTGTTGGAGGATCTTATTTTGAATGTCAATGTACATTAAAATACACTTTTCATCTGAAGAGCTAAAACACAAAACTCTCTTTTATTATTTCTGGTGACAAATCAATAGTTGACCTAATCCCTCCCTTTCATTTTCTATGCCATCAGTCATTAAGTCCTGTTGTCTTCCTTTTAAATATTTCTGGTATCTATCCTTTCCCATTTTATTCTCATTGTGACCAACCACTAGTCATGTGATTATCATGTCATTTTGAAATACCACACTCACCTATTGCTGGACTACTTGCTTTAAAAAATATATAGAAAATTCAAACATTATAGTTTACTAAATGCCTTTATCAGCAATGATTAAGGTAATGAATTTTCACTCTTTAAATTATTAATAAAGTGGATTATATTTATAAATTTAAATATAATTTTTATGCAAATAAAATCTTAATATACTGTTATTTGACTATATTTATAAATAACATTAGTTTGTAATTTCTTTTCTCATATTATCTTTGTTTAGTTTTTATATCAGGGTCATGCTGACTTTAAAATGAATTTGTATTTATACCTTTTTAATTGTATGGACTATATTCTTAATTTAAAAAAACTGAAAATAAATTGGACAGCTTACTTTCTTTTCCCTTGCTCTGGAAAAGCTTATAAAATCACAGGAAGTATTTCTTGAATTTTTAATTTTGAAACGTTGACATAATTTCCCTCTAAAACCATTTGATAATGGCCTGTTTTGGAGTGGGGCTATATTTTTGAATGCCTTCTCTTCAGTGGTAATTGGTCTATTTAGTTGCTCTGCCTCTTACTGAGTCAGTTTTGACAGTTTCCTAAAAAACGTAGTCCTCCTTTTCAGGAGATTCTTGTATGCTTAAGGATAGCAAAGGCAGACACACACTTACCTGTAGTTTTTCCAGATTTTGGAGGCCCCAGAATTGCAATCCTAATGGGGATAGTAGGCTTAGGTTTGGGTTGGCAGATATATTTGATTGGGTTCTTCATAAATTTTTCTTTAGTTTCCTTACTAGATAAAAAATAAATATACTGACGATGGATTACAGGATGAAGTGGATTCTCTGAATTTTCAACTGGTTTAATGGTCTCTCCTTCATTTAGCTGCAATATATACACAATTGAATTAACAAATTAGCCTTATTTTAAACAGCATTTCCCCCAAATATATTTCTAAAAACAAATTTGTAAAATTTTTCTTATAGAACAAGAAAACTTATAATTGAATATTGATATTAAAAAACTGTGTAAAAAGAATAAGTTATTTTATACTCACATACAATAAATGTTTTTCTTTAATGGTTTCAGTTTCTGACAATTATAGTTCTACTTCCTTTATAATGCATTTAGTGTATACTGAATGTTTCTGCCAAGGAGTGTAAAGGTGTTCGGATACATTCATGGGCCAATTTATCTTCACAAACAGGTCCATTTCTAAGGTGGTGTAACGTATGGAAATGTGAAGTTCAGTCACTCAGTCATGTCTGACACTTTGCGACCCCATGGACTGTAGCTTACCAGGCTCCTCTGTCCATGGGATTTTCCAGGCAATAGTACTGGAGTGGATGCCATTTCCTTCTCCAGGGGATCTTCCCAACCCAGGGATTGAACCCGGGTCTCCTGCATTGTAGACAGACACTTTACCACCATGGAAACGTGCTGTCCTAAAATCATGGTTTGAAGCCCTAACCCTCAAGTGACTATATTTGGAGACAGGACCTTTAAGGAGATGACAAAGGTAAAATGAGGTTATAAGAATGGGGCTCTAATCTAAGAGGACTGGCGTCCTTAGAAGAGAGATACCAGGAGTGCATGAGCACAAAGGAAAAGCATTGGAGACACTGAGGGAAATGGCCACCTACAAACCAGGAAGCGAGACTTCACCAGAAAAACCATCCCTGCTGGCACCGTGATCTTGGACTCAAGCCTCCAGAGCAGTAAGAAAATCCATTTCTGTCATTTAAGTCACAAAGTCTGTGGGATTCCAATATGGTAACATACGCAGACTAATACAGAATTCTAATATGCTGTCCAAAGACGTCATTCCAGTAAGACAGCATGGATAGACTAAAATATGTGGTATTCCAATGTGGCAGGTGGAGTTCTGGGATATCTTTGGGAGTCGACTGGTCAGATGAATCTTACTGACTTCTCTTTTACATTTTTATACAGACAAAATCCCATTCACATAAAAATGAATAGCAGCCACAAAAGGGAAAAATACACCAAAACAGCAGCCTAATGTGTTGGTATGGAATGGAGAGGAAGGCCTGGTCCCACATCTTTGCACTGGTAATGATGATAAATGGGTAATTAATGGATATCTTTTTTACATCATCAGATGGCCCAGCATCAATCATCCCTGGACTTGACAGAGTAGGTGGGCAGTGGTATGGTAATATTGCTTCTCCCCTAGAGTTAGAGTATTCTATGGACAGAGGAGCCTGGTGGGCTACAGTCCATGGGGTTGCAAAGAGTCAGACATAACTGAGCGACTAACACACACACCTAGAGTTACACCAGGTCAGTTGTCACAGGTAAACGGAGTTATCAGCGTCATCATTTTTGGCCTGGAGTGATGTTCATGGCTGAGTGTAAGTGCTAGGGATAAGAAGAAGCTTAGGGATGGGGTGGGAATGTCTGTTCTATTTCTTATATTTGGTAGTAAAAGAAAAGCTGAAAGTGTAATGATTCCATTTCAAATTCCCAAATTAACGTGAATTCTTGCAATGGTTTCTGCTATTTCCCAAAATATCTACCATGTATCTTTCTCCTCTATAGGTCAGAATACCCAGGGTGTCATCAAATCTGAAACATCAAATTGTCAGGACCTGGAAAGATTCCCAACAGCCCTGAAAAATGATTATTTATATGCTTAAAGCCTTCCTATGACCATGCACTCATTTATTCACAAGACATTTTTGTGCAGTCCTAATTATGTTCAGACATGGGCCCTTGAATAGGGTTCGGATTTTGCCTGCTTTTTACCCCTCTCTCGCCCATCTCAAAGAGACAGTTAGGGTGTGATTATTTTTCAAAAGCTTTCTAAATGATCTGAATACATGTTTAACTTTATCTGATTATTTATGGAGGGACTTGTCATAATGTTTCTATATTTTAGCTTAATATTTAAAAAGATTTCTCTTGACACTCTTATGGTTAAGGTAAAGAAGATATTAATATCACAATTAAGTAGAACTGAAAATGACTGTATCAGTATCAACCAAGAAGGTTTCAAGTAATATGCATATCACTCTATTTTGGATCCCTTCCCCCAAAATGTTTTTTATCAGTGACCAATAAGAGTAATACATATTAACAACATTGTTATTATAATGTATGTATACTGTTATAATGTTATAATTTATACTATTGTATATTTTGTTATTATATATGTTATATATAAAAAACATATATATAATATTTATATTATGTATATATTATATATATTGTTATTATAATGTATTTATATGATTATAATGTATTTATACTATTATAATACGTGAACCGTGAACTCCCTGATGTTCAAGCTGGTTTTAGAAAAGGCAGAGGAACCAGAGATCAAATTGTCAACATCCGCTGGATCATGGAAAAAGCAA
>SJXQ01001536.1:772511-790015 GCA_006408695.1 Aepyceros melampus | reverse complement strand
TGTGATTGAGGAAAAAGAAAAAAAAGTTCAAAAGCTTAATTGGATTTCTTAATGCCAGTAGAATCGACAACTACAACGGGTGGAGGAGGTGGGGTGCAAAAAGAAAGAAAAAATCCAAAAGAATCTACAGAACAAGTTATAAAATAAGAATAATAAATGTTTTTCTTGAGTCTCTGTCAGAGCCCTTTTCCGCGCTGGGAATCACAGTCCGCCTTACCGCCTTAGGATGCCTTCCAACACTCTGCTGATCTCTGGACCTGCTGTGGGGGCAGCTCAGATTTAATGTGGCCCTACTTCTGTGGGTTCTTGCCTCCAATGTCCACTGCTATCAGAGCTAGTGTGTTTTCTTTTGTGGGAACCCTCAATGTCCTTTATATATTCCATAGACATAGAGTCTGCCTAGTTGATCCTGTGGATTTAATCTGCAGCTTGTACAGCTGGTTAGAAGGTTTGAAGTCTTCTTTCTTAGCCACACTGCCCCTGGGTTTCAATTGTGGTTTTATTTTCACCTCTGCATGTGGGTTGTCCACTGGGGTTTAGCTCCTGAGGCAGCCCTGAAGGGCTGGGGTTTGTTCTTGTGAGGGTCAGGTGTGGAAGTGGTGCAGCAGCTTGAGTTGCAGGGGCTTCTGGAAGCATCAGGTACTCGGGGGGATTTGCGGCTAGGGTAGTAGGAGATACAGTGCTCTAGAAGGGCATGGCAACCAGTATTGGCCAATACACTCCAGTTTTCTTGCCTGAAGGACCTCCTCTCTGACAGAGAAGCCTGGCAGGCCACAGTCTACAGGGTCACAGAGTCTGACAGGACTGAAGGGACCATGGGCGCATAAACATGAAACTTTTTTTTTGTTTTTTTTGCCTGTGGCAGCTCTGCCCCAGTGAGAGTTGAGCATGAAGGTGGTGCAGCTGCTTGGATTGTGGGGACTCTGGCGGCACCAAGTGTGCAAGGACACAGACTGCCTCTGCAGCAGGAATTATGGATTTATCATAGTCTTTTTTCAAGCATCTTGTACCTGGTGATCAGAAGGCCTCTTTGGCCAGTCTTTCTCTGTAGCTCTGCTTGTTCAGGCATTTAGAGGGATCCCTTGCTGGGGTCCTTCTCTGTTGTTCCATGAGTCAGGCACGTAGAGGGGGCCCCATGACTAGGGTCCTTCTCTGTAGATCGGCACATCAGGCACTTAAAGGGGCCCCCTGGGTGGGGTCCTACTCTGTAGTTCAGTGTGTCAGGCATTTGATGGGCCAAGCTCTCTATTGTTCAGCTACTGATGCTGGCATGTGGAGAGAGAGAGGCTATGGTGATGGCTCCACTCACCCAGTGGGCTTCCCTGGTGGCTCAGACGTTAAAGTATCTGCCTCTAATGCGGGAGACCTGGGTTCGATCCCTGGGTCGGGAAGATAAGCTGGGGTCCTTCTCTGTTGTTCCATGAGTCAGGCACGTAGAGGGGGCCCCATGACTAGGGTCCTTCTCTGTAGATCGGCACATCAGGCACTTAAAGGGGCCCCCTGGGTGGGGTCCTACTCTGTAGTTCAGTGTGTCAGGCATTTGATGGGCCAAGCTCTCTATTGTTCAGCTACTGATGCTGGCATGTGGAGAGAGAGAGGCTATGGTGATGGCTCCACTCACCCAGTGGGCTTCCCTGGTGGCTCAGACGTTAAAGTATCTGCCTCTAATGCGGGAGACCTGGGTTCGATCCCTGGGTCGGGAAGATACCCTGGAGAAGGAAATGGAAATCCACTCCAGTATTCTTGCCTGGAGAATCCCATGGACGGAGAAGCCTAGTAGGTTACAGTCCACGGGGTCGCAAAGAGTCGGACACGACTGAGCGACTTCACTTTACCTTCACCACTCACTACACGTGACTCAGCAGCATTGCCTTGCTTCCATGGCTGCCTGGTTTTCCTCCACAGGCATTTCCCACCATGATCTCCTCCCTCACATCCCCTCAGTCTGTCTCTCCGCAGTCAACAGCAGCCCTTGCCCTGAGATTGCTCCACAATCCCTGAACTCCAGCTCCTAGCTGCTGCTCCTTCCAGGAGACCTGCATTCCTGCCCATCATATGCATGGCTGTGGCAAGGACTGTCAGATTCTCATTCCATTTGCTGCTGCTGCTAAGTTGCTTCAGTCGTGTCTGACTCTGTATGAGCCTATGGACAGCAGCCCACCAGGCTCCTCTGTCCACGGGATTCTCCAGGCAAGAATGCTGGAGTGGGTTGCCTTTTCCTTCTCCACTCATTTCATTTAGGCTGCCACAGATCAGCTGTTCCACTCTCAACCTTAAATGTTTCTCCTCTGACTCAGACAACTGCCCCGCTGTGGAGATTGGAGCCCTGCTTCAGTTCCCCCATGCATCGAGGGCAGGTCCAGTCCTACTAACACTCTTGTTTTGCCCCTGTTTTACCCCTACTGAGTTTTGCTTGATTCTATATATTCTTTTCCACTGGTCAGGTACTTCTGTGCACTCTCAGCTGGTGTTCTGCATGCACTTCTGTGTCTGAAGGTGTATTCCTGATGTATCTGTGGAGAGAGATCTACTCCACTTCCACCTACTCCTCTGCCATCTTGTTCTCCCCTTGTTTGCTGGCCTTTGAATAACTTATTTTGTGAGGTAACTACTCAACTCTTTTGACATTTAATTTGATTGTTTCTTTTATTGTTGATTTTGGGCATTCATCATATATTCTGCATATGAGTCCTTTGTTAGCTATATGTATTTTTAATATTTTTCCCAGTCTCTCACTGATATTTTCATTTGTATAAGTTTTTATTAGTTCAACTAATGAATGCTTGTATTTTATGATTATTGCTTTTATGTCCTCTCTTAAGAAATCTTTGCTCATCTCAAAATTGTAAATATATCTCCAATGTTTTCATTTAGAAGCTTTGTAGTTTTATGTCTCTGTGCTCCTGGACTATGGTTAGTTGCTTAGTCATGTGCAACTCTTTGCAACCCCTTGGACTGTAACCCACCCAGCTCATCTATCCATGGGGATTCTCCAGGCAAGAACACTGGAGTGGATTGCCATGCCCTCCTCCAGGGGATCTTCTCAACTCAAGGACTGAATGCAGGTCTCCTGCGTTGCAAGCAGATTCTTTACAGTCTGAGCCACCAGGGAAGCCCAGAATATTGCAGTGAGTAGACTATCCCTTCTATAGGGTATCTTCCCAACCCAGGAAGCAAACAGCATCTCCTACACTGGAGGTGGGTTCTTTACCAGCTGAGCCATCAGGGAAATCCATCACACCTCTCAGTTCAGTTCAGTTCAGTTGCTCAGTCGTGTCTGACTCTTTGCGACCCCATGAATCGCAGCACGCCAGGCCTCCCTGTCCATCACCAACTCCCAGAGTTCATTCACACTCACATCCATCGAGTCAGTGATGCCATCCAGCCATCTCATCCTCTGTTGTCCCTTCTCCTCCTGCCCCCAATCCCTCCCAGCATCATAGTCTTTTCCAATGAGTCAACTCTTCGCATGAGGTGGCCAAAGTACTGAAGTTTTACCTTTAGCACCATTCCTTCCAAAGAAATCCCAGGGTTGATCTCATTCAGAATGGACTGGTTGGATCTCCTTGCAGTCCAAGGGACTCTCAAGAGTCTTCTCCAACACCACAGTTCAAAAGCCTCAATTCTTCTGCGCTCAGCCTTCTTCACAGTCCAACTCTCACATCCATACATGACCACAGGAAAAACCATAGCCTTGACTAGACTGACCTTAATCATCTACAATTAATCTGTGTGTATGTTGTGAGGTAAGGTTCAAGGTCAGTTGTTTATCCAATTGTTCCAGCATGGTTTGTTGAAAGGACATTTTCCCCTCATTGAATTGCCTTGAAAATATTTTCAAAATTCAGTTGACATGTAAGTTTATTTCCATCAGCTCTCTATCTTTATGCCAATGCTACATTCTCTTGACTACTGCAACTTTATAGGAGGGTTGCAGCCAATGAGTCTATACATCAACTTTTTCATTTTTAGAATTTTAGTTTTCATAGTTCATTTTTATTACCATAAGTTTAGAATCCATGTGCTAATTTCTAATAAAGTGGAATTTTTAGTGAGATTGCATTATCTTTAGATCAACTTGGTAATTGTTGACATGTTTTTGGTTTCTTTGAATATGGTGTATACCTCAATTTATTTATGTCTGTTATTAATTTTGAAAAATTAGTACTTCAAATGGAGTTCCCAGGTGGCACTAGTGGTAAAGAACCCACATGCCAGTTCAAGAGACATAAGAGACACAGGTTCAATCCTTGGGTGGAGAAGATCCCCTGGAGAAGGAAATGGCAACCCACTCCAGTATTCTTGCCTGGAGAATCCCATGGACAGAGGAGCCTGGTGGGCTGCAGTTCATGGGGTTGCAAAGAGTTGGACATGACTGAAGTGACTTAGCACATACAACACATACTTCAAATATTTCTTCTGTTCCTTTCTCTTTTTCTTCCCCTTCTGTTATTCCTGCTCTATGTATGTTACATCTTTCATAATTGGTTCTTGAATAATATATTTCTTTCCTTTTTTTTTTTTTTGATTGTTGTTGTTCTTTTTCCCTTTGACTTTTCAATTTGGGAAATTTCTATTGATGTATCTTCAGTCTCACTGATTTTTTCTTTGGCATTGTCTGGTCTAATGATGAGTCCACCAAAAACAGCATTCTTTTATTTTATGGTATTTTTCATTTTTAGCATTTTCTTTGTTTCTTTCCATGGTTTTCCATCTCTGTGCTTACATTATCCATGCATTCTTGTGCACTGCTCACTTTTTCCATGAAAGCTCTAAGCATATTAACCATTGTTATTTCAAATTCTTGTTCTGATAATTCCAAAATCCCTATCATAATCGAGTCGTCTTATTCTGATGCATGCTCTGCCATTTCAGATTGTGGGGTTTTTTTGCATTTTACATGCCTTATCAATTTTTGTCGATAGATGTGATGAATTGAGATAAATTGGCCCTGTAAGATTTATGTTTATTTGGCCAGGGATTAGGCTGAGTTCACTGTTACATAGCTGTAGATGTTAGAAGCTAAAATTTCCTCTAGTGTCCTTGATTTTTGCCTCCTCTGTTGCCTTTGGGTTTCTCTAGAGACTCCTTTTTAAATAGAGTCTGAGACTCACAATTCTTTCAGCTGTAATCTTCTATTGTTATATGAGTCCAATTAATGTGGTTGTAAGATGATGGTGGGATGGGGGAGGGGAGGGAAGCATATAGTTCTATGATTAGGTCTCAGTTTTTAGTGAGCCCATGTTCTTTGGCGATGACCTCCATAAGTGCTTTTCAGCTTGTTTTTTCTCCTTAGGTGAGACAAGAAGACTAGAGGTGTCTAGAGTTGGATATTTCCCCCTTCTGCCAGCTAAGTTACACTCTCATAAAGCTCACACTCATTAGGCTCTGAGAAAATAATTTTCTTTGAGGGCAAGCTTTTAATAGGGAGAACAGAATTCCCTGGGTGCTTTCTTCCCCTCTGACAAAAGCATGAGGGAATTTTTCTTTCATTACAAACCTAGTGGGGCTTCTGGATAAAATGCTGGGGCATCCCTAAGACTGGGCCACCTGTTTTTTAAATTCTCAAGCTTATCCACATTGAGCCTCTAGTAGTTTGCCAGCAACAGTCTAAGTGTTTAATGTCTAACCAGTTCTGGCTCCAGGAGCATACTTCTGCTTCTGTTAAGCTGTGTTTGCCTCTCTTTACATTTTTCAGACTGGCAGCTTGCCCCATGACCTCAGTTCTCTGATGGATCTAATGAGAGTTGTTGATTTTCAGTTTATTCAGCTTTTTGCTTATTGTGATGACTTCTAAAATTTTTATGTTTTGGATCAGAACCCCAATTTTTTTCCATTTACCTAGAAATATTTATCTTTCAATACTTTGAACTTTTCAGTGTAGGTGTCTTGCACATATCTTGTTCAATTTGTTCGTAAATATTTATGTTTTTGATATTTTTAAAATTCACTTCCAATTGCGTACTCTGGTACACTAAAGCACAATTATTTAAAAAAAAATTTTGTATCTTGATCTTGTAATCGAAGACCTTAATAAATTTACTTTTTACTTTTAGTAATTTGTGCATTCCGTACAATTTTCTAAATATATAATCATGTCTTCCTTAATGAGAAAGTTTTAATTTTTCCCTTCCAAATTTTAATTTTTTGGTTTCTTTCTGTTGACTTACTGAACTGACTAGGACATTCAGTATAATATTGAAGGAAAATAGTGATAGATGACATTTTGTCTAATTTCTACCCTTAGGGCTAAAGCATCCAATAATTCATCATTAAGAATAATGTTAGCTACAGGATTTTTTGTAGATCCCTCTTATTGAATTAAGTTTCCTCCCTAATTACTGAGAATATCTTGTTTTTAAATCAGGAAGAAATGTGGAATTTGTCAAACTATTCTTTGCATTTTTGAAATGATATTATGATTTTTCTTCTTTATTCCCTTAAAATGGTGCCTTGCATTGATTGATTTTGAATGGTAAACCAATCTTGCAATCCTGGGATAAACCCTACTTACTCATCATGTACAGGCAGACCTCAGAGATATGGCAGGTTAAGTTCCACAGCACTGCAATGTAGCGAATATTGCAATAAGAAAAATCACATGAATTTTTTGGTTTCCCAGGGCATATAAAAGTTACATTTACACTTTACTGTAGGCTATTAAGTGTGCAGTAGCGTTACGTCTAATAAGCAATGTACGCACATTAGTTAAAAAATAAATTGTCACTGCTGCTGCTAAGTCGCTTCAGCCGTGTCCGACTCTGTGCGACCCCATAGACGGCAGCCCACCAGGCTCCTCCATCCCAGGGATTCTCCAGGCAAGAACATTGGCGTGGGTTTCCATTTCCTTCTCCAGTGCATGAAAGTGAAAAGTGAAGGTGAAGTTGCTCAGTCATGTCTAACTCTTAGCAACCTCATGGACTGCAGCCTTCCAGGCTCCTCCTCCATGGCAGTTTCCAGGCAAGAGTACTGGAGTGGGTTGCCATTGCCTTCTCTGAAATTATCACTAAAAATGCTACTCATCATCTAAAGAGAAGAGAATATCTAAAAACTACACTAACTAATAAATTTCACAAAGTCTTCAAGGAGAAGATACTAGACACCAGATACCAGAGGAGCTGAATTAGGCTTGTAGTTACATCAATGCTTTTGATACTAGTTTTCAATAACTGCTATAACAAATTGCCACAAGTATACCAGCTTAAAATAACAGTCATTTATTATTTCACAATCTGTGTAGGTCTGAAGTCCAGGTGGGCTAAACTAGGTTCTCTGCTTAGATTTTCACAAGGTTGAAATCAAGGTGTCAAAGAGCTTGAGATCTTATCAGGAGATTCTCGGGGAGAATCTGATTCAAGGCTCATTCAGGTTGCTGGCAGAATTCAGTTCCATGAGGGTGTAGAACTGAGGTCCCCATTTCCAAGCTGCCTGTTGTCTGGGATTGTTCTGTTTCTAGAGTTCATTTCTCTATTCCTTCATTCATGGTTTCCCCCATCTTTGAAACCAGCAAGCAGTCTTGTGTTAATTCCTTCTTGTGTGTTGAATCTCTCTGACACACTCCTCTGACTTCCTCTTCTGTTATCACTCAAGAAGGCTCTCCACCTTGGAAACTATTATCTTATTGGGTCATGTCCAACAGATAATCTCCCAATCTTAAGGTCAAATAACTTGGAACTGTAATTACATCAGCAAAATCCTTCACAGCAGTACTGTATCTAGGTTAGTGTTTAGTTACCAGGGGACAGAACCCTTGGAACAGTGTGTTTAGAATTCTGCCTGCCATACTTTTGGTTCTGGTCACTTAAATATTTCTGCACAAGGTAAAGTAGAGGGGATGGAAATCATTATAGAAATAAGGATAGTGCTGACTACATTTAGCACTCAATTTTGGTTTTCATTGTTTTAAACATGCTCTTGCCAAATATAGAGAGCAATCACAAGGAAAGGGATATTTTAATTAAACATCTTTGAGATGGGCACTTTTTTCTTCTCTTTCTCATGACTTTCTTTTTTAACATGTGTGCTAAGTTGCTTCAGTCATGTCTGACTCTGTGTGACCCTATGTACTGTACCCCACCAAGCTCCTCTGACCATGGGGATTCTCCAAGCAAGAACTCTGGAGTGGGTTGCCATTCTCTCCTCCACAGGATCTTCCCAACCCAGGGATTGAACCCATGTCTCTTATGTCTCCTGCATTGGCAGGTGGGTTCTTTACCACCATAGCCACCTGGGAAGCTATGTAACACTGTGTAAGTTTAAAGTGTATACCATATTGATTTGGTGCCTTTATATTACAATATGATTGCCACTGTAGCTTAGCTAAAGCCTCTATTACTTCATGTAATTATCATTTCTTCTAACTGTGGGAAAAACTAATATTTAGTCTCTTAGCAAGTTTAATGTTTATAATACAGTTTTGTTTTCTGTGATCTCTGTACTCTGTATTAGACCTCCAGGGCTAGTTGTAAATATATATCCTTAAACCATGTCTTTCTCAGTCCCCTATCCCCCAACATTTGGTAAACACTATTCTGTTCTATGTTTTTTCATTTTGTGTTTTAGTTTCCACATATAGGTCATATCGTGTACTATTTATCTTTCTGTGACTTATTTCACTTAACATAAAGTCCTTGAGATCCATCCATGTTGTCCCAATGGCAGTATTTATTTTTTTTTCCCTTGGCTGAATGATATTCTGTTGTATCCATACACACCACATTTTAGGTTGACTCTTTTAATACTAATTACACAGATTTTCAATATAGCCAACTTGAATCACTAATTCAATCAGTATTCAAATTTTTTGCAAACTCCAATCTCTCTGTACATACACTGTGATGGCTAAAGTACACAGGGCCTAGTAAACTGTGATAAATGCCTCGTTGTTTTCTGCTCAGAGTCTCACAGGCCCAAGTTTATTGTGCTTTACGGCCTCATTTCACATCTGAAGGTTCTGAGGAAGTGTTTGTTTCCAAGCTCATTAATATTGCTGAATGCACTTTCTTGTGGCTGTAGGACTGAGGTCCCTATTTCTTTGGGGGATGTAGCCAGGAACCTCTCATTTCCTGGATGTAGCCAGGAACCTCAATGATGTCATTCTTTTGCTCCATCCATCTTCAAACCAATGACGGTGCATTGAATCCTTCTCAGGCTTCAAATTATTCTGACTTTCTGTTGCATTTCTTGACTCTAGCTAGACAAAGTGCTTTGTATTGAAAAGTTTATGGGATTGGGCCTGCCCAGATAATGCATGGTAATCCTTCTATTTTAAGTCTATAATCTTAATAATTTAAATCTCTTTTACTATGTACCATAACACAGTTGCAGGATCCAGGTGTTAGGGCATGAACATTTGGGGAAATGATGAAAAATGAAGCTGGAAAGAGAACGTGAGGTGTGAAGCATAAATGTCTTGCTAAGAAGTCTACAAGCTATTCTCTAGATTAGGCAGTACTATGTCATTAAAGGATTTTGATCTCTAAGAAAAATTACTTGGAATACTATGTCGAGGTTAGATTAGGGGAAACTAGACGCAGGGATCCAGTTTGCAAATTATTGCATCATCCAGTTAAGAAAAGCTGAAGATTTGGACCATTTCCTGTGAGGAGCAAGGGCCTTGTTTACTTTCTACTTGGTACATTTATCAGTCAAGCTTCAGATCTCACAGTCAATATAATTTTCTTAAAGAAAATTCTTTAAGGACTCCCAGGTGTCCTCTCCATTGATCCTTTACATTAGTACTCTCCACTCTTTATGGCAATTACTTATTTAATTATTTAGCTGTCTATCTTTCTTGCTAAGTATCCTTTTTCTGTCTTCCATGCTTCTCTTTTAGGTCTGAGAAAGCAGGTGTTGGTTCTGACCCATTCTCTTCTGACTGGCACTCAGTTTTACATATATATGTATATGAAGTTATTAATTAATTTGATTTTCAGGTTGAGCATCTGGGTATAGCCTAGAACATGAACTGTGGCAGAAAATATACTCATGTTATGCTTCATCGTTCCTCTAATAGATAACATTGGGTTTGCCTTAATTTCATTGCCTAAACACATCTGAACTTTGCACAAACTTTCAAACCATTTAGAAACTACATGTCTCAGGTGATTATGTTAACCTTTATGATGTTTTTTTTTCCCATCTAGCATATATCTTTTTAATTCAGTTGCCTTTTGACATGGTGTGTGTGTTTATGTGTGTGTGTATAAGACCATAATTTTTTATGTGAAATGCTAGTTGGTGCACATTAGTGAAGAGTTTAACAGTAGGACTCAACATTTGTATATATTTCTAATGATAACATCTGACTTGGAAGGTTTATCTCATGATGGGAAGGCTTTTATGGCCCTATAAATGTTTAATTTAGTATAGTTGTTCACGTGGCATTTTTGAGCTGACATTACTCAGGGAAAGACCTCTCACTTTGTCACTATCAGATATGGGTCTGACCAACTGGCAAAAAGAATAACAATCAAAGAATGTATTGATTTCCTTTAGCAAGTTTTGACTGAGCGACTTCCCTTTCAATTTTCACTTTCCACTTTCATGCAGTGGAAGAGGAAATGGCAACCCACTCCAGTGTTCTTGCCTGGAGAATCCCGGGGACGGGGGAGCCTGGTGGGCTGCTGTCTATGGGGTCACACAGAGTTGGACACGACTGAAGTGACTTAGCAGCAGCAGCAGCAGCAAGTTTAAGACATTGCCATCATTACTAATAAGGCTTCAAAACATTTCAGAAGATTTGGCCTCCTTGAACAAGTTCCCTATAACTCCCTTCAGTTTGTCACCTTATTAACAAAGTTTTGCTTTTATTTTTGAACTGTAAGATCATCTATATAATCTAATATAAATGTTTTATGAAATAGTATTGTCAGTCACTGATGTTTTCTGGAAATGTGCACTGGGTGGTATAATTAAAGTTTGAAATGTGCTCAACAAAGCTCTGTTTTAATAAGCATTTCAGAAATTGAATAGACTGAAGTTCAAAGGACAAATGTTTTTTAAAAAAAGTTATTCATTTCATTTCCCATGTTGAAATGATTAGCTTAAAGATTATATTCAACCTAAAAAGAATTTCCTTTGTCTTAATTGTTAATACAATTAATTGCAGTGTAATATCTACTGGTTTGAACAATAATACTACACGTTAATGAGGTTTATGCTAATTTTTATCCTCAGACATCAATTTTCTAGATAAAACCAACATAAAAATTTTGTATTTTCCCTTACTTTAAATTCACCCTAATATTCATTTATTTTGCTTATCATCCATATTAACAAACATATGAATACATTAAAATCAGGTTTTATTGCCTTTATTGGACCTTAGTTTATTTCATTATTAACATGGGGACACTGAGCAGTGCAGTAATTTTTGAGCAAGTTCAATGGTATTCCTTCTAGTTTATGACAGATACTTAGAATACATGCTATGATGAACTATGTGTTTCTTTGGAAATATATATCTCTTAGGTAAAGTTTTAGATAGTCTCAGAAAAGCAAGGTGGAGGAAGTCAGCAAAATAGTCCCAGAGTTTGGATAGAAAGGAAATGAGTGAGACGCATTGATGCTAAGTTTTCCCTGCGCTGATTTTTGTATTGAAAAATAAAAAATCTCTCTTTAAAACATGTTAAAAAACCCTCTTGCAAATAAGCCTAAAATTTTAACACAAATAAGTTAAATGTAATCAAGCTGAGACTTGATGAGATGGTACTCAATGGAAAATTGCAATTAAAGGTAATAATCTCTTCAAAAATATATATAATTCGAGAAATAAAATCAGATATTGCAAAAATACAGAGTGGGGGAAAATTATGACTTTAGAGGCAGAAACACGGTGAGGATAAATACCAAAATAATGGTGGGAATCTTATATAAACTATTTAATCAAATGAAGGACATGGATGATGTTTTCTAATAGTTGTCACACAACTGGCATTGCCCAAAAAAAAAAAAAAATCTTAAAATGAAGACTTTCAAATTCAGGAAATACTCCTAAAGTTTCAGTGTTCTGAAAGTAGAGCATATGATGAATTCTTGGCTTGTCAAACAATTTACCCCACAGCACTTGAAAAAGCAATGAAGGAAAAGAGTTCTTTGAAATTAGGATCGACAGGAACATGCATTGCATGTAAGGTATTTTGATTTCAGCAAATGTACAGCAAAAATATTCTGTGATTATTTTGTGAATTAAATACTAAAATATAGATATAATCATCATGTAAACATGAGTTTACATTCATAACCTGTTGAATAACTGAACCCAAAGTCTTTTTTATTGAAATATAGTTGATTTGCAATGTTGCATTAAATTCTGTTGTACAGCAAAGTGATTCAGTTATACATATATATATATATACACACACACACATTCTTTTTAATATCCTTTTCCATTATGCTTTTTCACAGGATATTGAATACAGTTCTCTGTGCTATACAGTAGGACCTTATTATTTGTCCATTCTATATATGATAGTTTGCATCTGCTCACTCCAAAATCTATCCTTCTCCCACCCTCCCTGAACTCAGGGTCTTGGTTGGTGTGTCTTTGTTAACCTGAAGAATGGTCTTAAGTGCCTTGCCACAGACTCTGCATTTGTTTCTGTCCCTTTCAAAATATTGAGCTGTTAATGATGTTATAATAGTCTTACTTGTAGAGTTTGCTGATGACTCAGTTCTGAGATGGATAATAGTAAGAGGGAGCAAAAACTCAAAATTCAAACTTATTTATAAGCTGGGAGAATGCCCCTGAAGCAATGAGAAGAAATTTAATGAGGGTAATTATGAAGTTCTCTATATTAATTTAAAAATAAAAACATTTGTAAAATTTCTACTCTACAGTTCATAACAGGGAATGGCTTAGTATCATAGCATTCTTATTAAAAAGAGTGTAGGCTTTGTATCATACTGCAAACTCTACAAGTTTCAACGATATGGCTGCTGGAAAAGTAAATGATAATCTCGATTGCATTAAAAGCAGCACAGAGAATGGGAAAAGGGAGTCAGATCATTCCTAAAGCACTCTGGTAAGTTTTGTGTGTCTTATTTTTGTTGATGAACTACTCCTGTCCAGAGGCAAGGCCTTAATGTCACGTGAGAAATGATGGAAGCAAATAGGGCTGTATACTCTAGAAGAGAAGAAACTTATAAAGGATACAACATCTGCCGTTATTTATTTTATGAACTATCTCATGGAAAAAGGATTCAACTTCCTCTGTAACTTTAGTACCTAGCACAGCCTAGTATATAATAGATACTAAAAAAATTTTTTGTTAAAATAATTTCATTGAACAATTATTTGATGAACATATCATGTGTTCCAGGTATTATTTTAGTTGCTGAGAATACAACATTAAACAAAGTAAACATACTTTGTTTACTTGCGGAACTTGCATTTCAGTGGGAGGAGCAATAATGAACTGAACAGCTAGATGGTGCCAGCTAGAGAGGCAACGGAGGGTATAGTGGTTAAAAAGCAGGCTCTAGAACTAGACTGACTGGCTTCAAATCCTTACCCACTTACTGGCTCTATGACATATAAGTTAATTATTCTTTTTGTGCTTCAGTTTTCTCATATGTAAAATGGGCATATTTTTATTTTTAAATTTATTTTATTGAAGAATAGTTGATTTACAATGTTGTGTTAATTTCTGCTGTACAAAAAAGTGATTCAGTTATACATATATTCTTTTTCCCATTATGTTTATTTTTTACAGGATATTGAATACGGTTCCTTGTGCTATACAGGAGGACCTTGCAGTTTATCCATTCTATTATACTGGTTTGCATCTGTTAACCCTAAGCTCCTACTCCATCCCTCCCCTACCTCTCTCCTCCTTGGCAATAAGTCTGTTTCCTATATCTGTGAGTTTGTTTCTAATTCTTGGTTCAGTTTATTTGTGCCATATTTTAGATTACAAATATAAGTGATATTGTTATCTGTCTTTCTCTGACTTACTTCACTTAGTTGATAATTTATAGGTCCATCTGTGTTGCTGCAAATGGCACTATTTCATTATTTTTGTGGCTCAGTAATATTCCATTGTACATATATACCACATCTTGTTTATCCATTTTTCTGCCAATGGACATTTAGGTGCTTTCATGTCTTGGCTATTGAAGATAGTGCTGTTATGAACATATGGGTGCTTCTATATTTTTGAATTAGTTTTGTCCAGACATATGCCTGGAAGGTAAAATGGGCATATTAATAGTCCCTACATCAAAGAGTTTTGTAAGGCTGAATGAGTCATTCCATGTAAAGTTCTGTGGATAGTGCCTGTCATGTAATAAATATCCAATGAGTAATAGCCATTATTGTTATAGTAGTAAGTGTCCCAAGGGAATATAAAGCAGGTAGGTTGACAGATGAACAAATGTAAAAATGAACATCAGTCCAGAGAGTGATATGTAGAAAGTACAAGAAGGCAGGTATTAATTGTGATGTGTTCTAGCTGGACACTTTTCCACATGCACGTCTGACCCCACTGTCTTCTTCTCTTTTGTATTCCTGGATGATCACTATTTATCTTTTGAAACTTATCTTAGTACCTTACCCCCTGAAAGGCTGAACAGATCCTTTTTGCTACTACAGTTGGCTGTCCTCTTCTCTGCACTATTTCTATTTTTTAAATTTATTGCAATGTACTATATTCACGTGTATGAGAAGGTCTAAGGTATGATGATTAAGATCTCAGGTGTTGAAGTCAGGTAGACTGACTTTGATTTACCAGTCTGTCATTTACTTGCTATTTTACCTTGAATAGTCACAGATTCTCTCCAGTCTTTAGTTTCTTCATTTGTAAGTTGGAGATAAATAATACATACTCTGTAAGGGATTTCTGGATTTCGCTGGTGGTTCAGTGGTAAAGAATCCACCTGCTAATGCAGGGGAAGTGGGTTTGATCCCTGGGTCGGAAAGATTCCCTGGAGAAGGCAATGGCAACCCACTCCAGTATTCTTGCCTGGAAAATCTCATGGAGAGAGGAGTCTGGCAGGCTACAGTCCATGGGATCGGGGTTGCAAATGAGTCAGACTCAACTTAGCAACCGAACAGTAACAACAAGGAATTTTTAAAAATTAAGCAAAAAAAATGTATGCCAGAATCAGTATAAGATTTCGTCCCAGTTCTATCACATAGTTATGTGAATTTGGGCAAACTATTTGGCATCTCAGAGCTTCATTTTCCCAATCTGCAAAGGAGAACAACAGAACCTTTTTTGATGGCTCTAACTGTGAGAGTTAGAAATAATGTATACAAACTGCCTGGAACATAGTAGGCTTTCTATATATAGTTGCCAAACTGAATTTGGTTAGCAGTTAAAGTTTTTAAAAAGTGAAGTGTTTTACCTTTTGATGCAGTAAGTTCCTTTTTATTGGGTGTGTTTATAGTAGATGGTAATATACCAGAGATATTATAGAAGGGATTCCTGCAATAGCATAGAGGATGGATGACAAAGTCAAGGCTTCCCAAACTTTGATCCATGAACCCCTGCACCATGCCCATCAAGTCTAATTTAATAGGTCTGGGAGGATAACCACCAATCTAGGTGACCACTATATTGCCTCCAACTCAAAGTTTAATGATTCTGTAAATCAGAGTTCAGTTCATAAGCCATACACTTGGTTAATTCCGTCAAAGAGCTCCCATCTGCATCCTCTCTACCCAGGCTTCCATTGTTTGCACCCACACATATTATTAAATGGTTCCTTAAGTATAATAAATCTAAGAAAAATGATTTTAATTCATCTTCATTTATTTATTTGTCCATAAAGTTCAAGTGCTGCTGCTAAGTCACTTCAGTCGTGTCCGACTCTGTGTGACCCCATAGACGGCAGCCCACCGGGCTCCCCCGTCCCTGGGATTCTCCAGGCAAGAACACTGGAGTGGGTGGCCATTTCCTTCTCCAATTCATGAAAGTGAAAAGTGAAAGTGAAGTTGCTCAGTCGTGTCCGACCCTCAGTGACCCCATGGACTGCAGCCTTCCAGGCTCCTCCGACCATGGGAGTTTCCAGGCAAGAGTACTGGAGTGGGTTGCCATTGTCTTCTCCGTAAGTTTAAGTAGAGTCAAGCTATTAAGATACATCCAATAATCATAATTTCTTACTATGTCAGATAATTAGTTGGCCTTAGTTTAAGTTTCCCTTATTAAACAAGCTTTTTTTTTTTTTTTTACTTAATGTTATGTTGAAATTATCAAAGTTTTTCTGTGGCATCTTATAAAGTCTGAAGTTGCAGAATTAGAAGGTGTCAAAGTAAACCATGACACAGCAAGGTTAGAAAGTAAGAACATATATATCACATAATTTTGGGCAAGAACCCTTTTCCTGCCATGTGTCAATTTCCCTACCAACAAAATTAAAAGAAGAAAACATGAATAACTTATTACTTATACAGCATTTTTATTTTATTTTTTAATATAAATTTATTTATTTTAATTGGAGATTAATTACTTTACAATATTGTGTTGGTTTTGCCATACATCAACATGGTGAAGGTGAAGTCGCTCAGTCGTGTCCGACTCTTTGCGACCCGGTGGACTGTAATGTACTAGGCTTCCCTGTCCATGGGATTCTCCAGGCAAGAATACTGGAGTGGGTTGCCATTTCCTTCTCCAGGGGATCTTCCCCACCCAGGGATCGAACCCAGGTCTCCCGCATTGGAGGCAGACGCTTTAACCTCTGAGCCACCAGGGAAGCCTTACATCAACATGAATCTGCCACAGGTATACACTGTACAGCATTTTAAATGAGTGTTATCACTTACTTTGTGGTTTTCAATAATTTTGACATTCTATATATTTTTTTCTGAATGATATTTGTCATCTGGGTTCATTTATGGTTTTAAAGATTTATATATATGTTTTATTTTTACAAGGTTTAAATAACAAGGAAGTTTAAGGCATAGTAGCAATTGACTTGTGTTTGGGACTTGATGTGAGATAAGTGCAATTGTGTGGCGTTATTTGGCATTGCCTTTCTTTAGAATTGAAATGAAAACTGACCTTTTCCAAGCCTGTGGTCACTACTGAGTTTTCCAAATTTCCAGATGTTCAAGCTGGTTTTAGAAAAAGCAGAGGAACCACAGATCAAATTGCCAACATCCGCTGGATCATCGAAAAAGCAAGAAAGTTCCAGAAAAACATCTATTTCTGCTTTATTGACTATGCCGAAGCCTTTGACTGTGTGGATCACAATAAACTGTGGAAAATTCTGAAAGAGATGGGAATACCAGACCACCTGACCTGCCTCTTGAGAAATCTGTATGCAGGTCAGGAAGCAACAGTTAGAACTGGACATGGAACAACAGACGGGTGGTTCCAAATTGGGAAAGGAGTATGTCAAGGCTGTATATTGTCACCCTGCTTATTTAACTTCTATGCAGAGTACATCATGAGAAACGCTGGACTGGAAGAAACACAAGCTGGAATCAAGATTGCTGGGAGAAATATCAATAACCTCAGATATGCAGATGACACCACCCTTATGGCAGAAAGTGAAGAGGA
>SJXQ01001536.1:718689-771768 GCA_006408695.1 Aepyceros melampus | reverse complement strand
TTGGAAGAAAAGTTATGACCAACCTAGATAGCATATTCAAAAGCAGAGACATTACTTTGCCGACTAAGGTCCGTCTAGTCAAGGCTATGGTTTTTCCTGTGGTCATGTATGGATGTGAGAGTTGGACTGTGAAGAAGGCTGAGCGCCGAAGAATTGATGCTTTTGAACTGTGGTGTTGGAGAAGACTCTTGAGAGTCCCTTGGACTGCAAGGAGATCCAACCATTCAGTCCTAAAGGAAATCAGTCCTGACTATTCATTGGAAGCACTGATGTTGCAGCTGAAACTCCAATACTTTGGCCACCTGATGGGAAGAAATGACTCATTTGAAAAGACCCTGATGTTGGGAAAGATTGAATGTGGGAGAAGGGGACAACAGAGGATGAGATGGTTGGATGACATCACCGACTCAATGGACATGAGTTTGAGTAAACTTCCGGAGTTGATTATGGACAGGGAGACCTGGCGTGCTGCATTCCATGGGGTTGCAAAGGGTCAGACATGACTGAGTGACTGAACTGAACTGGGACTTGATGTATAAAAGACATATGAAAGAAATACACTTTAGGAATCTGGGAAAAGGAGATGGAAGTGGACCATGATAGAATTATTCTGGAAAAAGAAATTCTCTATCCATCAGCATGGAAATTCTCATTTAGAATATTGAGGTGGCTAGCTAAGGTTTTGAACTCTTCTCCTTGAGAAAGTGTTTTAGAAATACATCCTGATTCTTAGGTATTTTGGGTAACACGGCTTCTTACAGCTTCTCATCTTTTCCTTTCAATATGGACATGTATGCACCAATTATGATAATGCAGATCTTATGAGGTCTTAGCGAGTCTATTCTGAAGGTTTTCAAACCATGCTTATGAAAAACATTTCTTTATATTCCCTTTAAGAATCTTAGTAAAAAAGTATTTAAGAATTAAGAAATACTTGGATTTAAAAGAGAGTTATAAACATACTGCTTTTTATTATAACAAGCATATCCTAGCACCTTTTTATAACTCTCCCAAGTCTTATTTCTTTCCACTTTAAGTTTTAGTATTTCTTTGTCCTATAGGAAAGACACTCTTGGTCAAACTCTGACAAGTCTCTCTGTCTTCTCATTTTTTCTGCATTATTTAGTTGCAGAGGGTAGATAAAATCCAACAAGGTTAAGAGGGATAATCTTTGCTAAAAGTAACTAATTCTGCAGCATTTCCCATTAAGCTAAGAATTGAGTGAAACAGTAAATCAGAATTTTTCTACACTGTGAAAGAGGCACTTAATTTTAACTGAATGTCAAATCATTAAAGGTAACAAAGATGGAGTATATGCAGAAGCACTTGCAAAAGAGTTATGATTCTATTCTAATTATACCAATTTATTTTTTTAATGAAAGTATTCTCCTGTAATTATTTTGATAAATTCTCTTCAAAATCTCCTCCTTTTCTGCTCTGCAGTTAGTATCCCACTGGTAGCTAGTGTAGGCAGTTGCCAGAATTATCTTTATATTCAGTCAATAAAAAGATTGTGCAAGTGACTACATAAAAGATGATGAGCGCATCCCCAGATCTCTTGAGGAGTTAGGCTAGTTGCTTGCCTTTAAAGTTATTTGACCAATACGACGTTGCAAAGGGAGCACCCACAGAATTCTCTGCATACCCGACAGCCTTCTAACTTGTTCTTTGCTGCTGGATTTCAATTGCCTATACTTATGCCCCTGCCCTTTGAGTTAGTTTGTTGAAGCCTAATTTTTAAAGAGTGGCCTGCTGCTGCTGCTCAGTCACTTCAGTTGTGTCCGACTCTATGTGACCCCGTAGACGGCAGCCCACCAGGCTCCCCCGTCCCTGGGATTCTCCAGGCAAGAACCCTGGAGTGGGTTGCCATTTCCTTCTCCAGTGCATGAAAGTGAAAAGTGAAAGTGAAGTCGCTCAGTCATGTCCAACCCTTGGTGACCCCATGGACTGCAGCCTACCAGGCTCCTCTGTCCATGAGAGTTTTCAGGCAAGAGTACTGGAGTGGGGTGCCATTGCCTTCTCTACTTAGCTGAAATAGTCATCATGTTACTTAAAGTTGTGTTTTCTAAGGATAAAAAGTTATTTGTTTATGGATTTAAGTGTTTCTGAAACTCATATGACTTATGGCAATTTAAGGGACTAAAAGGTAACTGTTCTGTCCCCCTCCAAAAATGTGTCACTTTGAATCAATAAACACTTTTGCTTAGTGTCTTGGTCAGAGCTCTCCAAAACCACTTAGACAGCAGAATCCAGATTCATATTTTGCTATCCTATCCATAAAATAATAATGGGACATTTTTGCTAGAATTTTTGCTGAAATCAAAATACATTACATGTGAGCAATGCATGTTCTTGACAATCTTAGTTCTCCAGAAGCCTTTTCCTTCACAGCTTCTTTGAATGCCTATGAGGTTATTTCTTAGGGCTTCCAAGATAGCTCAGGGGTAAAGAACCTGCCTGCTGATGCTGAAGATTCGGGTTCGATCTCTGGGTGGGGAAGATCCCCTGGAGGAGGGCATGGCAACCCACTCCAGTATTTTTGCCTAGAGAATCCCATGGACAGAAGAGCCTGGTGGGCTATAGTCCATGGGGTCACACAGAGTCAGAGGCAACTGAGCGCATGTGCGAGGTTAATTGTTAAAGCAAGTCAAGAATTTACCATATACTTCGCTTTTAAAACATGGGGACTTGAGGCATATTTCTCAAATTATAGTCTTCCTGAAGGTTTTGTTTTTTGGGCCACTGTGTCAGCCATACGATAATAATTAAGAAGTGTTGTACACATATCCTCCATGTTGTACATATCCCATGTCATGGGACTCTCACAATCATATTTTGTTATTTCTCAACATGCTTTGCCTCTAGATTCATGATTATTTTTCCCACTCCATTTCTTTGCAACGTCTAATGCTCTTTCTCCTGTTAAGTCTATTTATGAACAGACTATTACATTTCATTGCAATTTTTACTGTGCAGAGCTTCCTTGGTGGCTCAGATGGTCAAGGATCTGCCTGCAGTGCAGGAGACCTGGCTTTGACCCCTGGGTCAGGAAGATCCGCTGGAGAAGGAAATGGTAACCCACTCCAGTATTCTTGCCTGGAGAATTCCATGGACAGACGAGCCTAGCAGACTACAGTCCATGGAGTTGCAAAGAGTTGGACATGATTGAACAACTCACACTTTCACTTTTACCATCCTGTCCAGCCTCGGGAACCTTACTCAATTCTATTTAACCTCTTTCTGTGAGAATTTGAAGCTGCTTTCACTTATGGCCCATACTCTCACCGCTGGTATAAGACACTGTGGCTCCCAAATATCTTCCATATTATTTGTTCATAAGAATGACAGATCCTTTTCCAAGTACTTTCCTTGCTTTGTCCTAGGCACTATCATACATTGGATTTTCTCACTCTTTGTATAGTTTCATTTTAAAGCCTTCTTAGTAAGATAAGAAAACCTCCTTACTAATGTTTCCCCTGAGGTTTTCCTGAGATAAATGCTATTGCTTACATACTCAAGAAAATACCATTCTTGTCATTGATGCTTCTCTTTTTTCCGTCTATGCTTTCTATAAGCTCTCATCTTACCTAATTATATGTGGCACAGGGAGGTATTTCTTAAGCCCTTTCTCCCTCTCCTTCAGGAAATCACATTACATATATACATTGGTAATTGGTGGACTCCACAGTCAGAAATACAGACTTAAAACATGCTGCACAAGTCAATGAAACACCAATACACTCAGCATTCTTACCTTCTGGGCTTCAAGTTGAACTATCCTTCTTTATGGTTTCCTTAGGGGGTACTCTCCCTTGTGTAAATTGCTCATAAAAACTGATGTAACAGTTGTGCAAATTATCATGCCTATTTGACAGCTAGGTCCCTGACAATGAATGCTAATTTGGGATAAATATTATATAAATTTTCAGCTTAATTCACATTTTCTACCTCAATCCTTTATGACAACCTGAAAGTTTCAATATTCCATCCTAGGTCATGGAATCATGGAGTTGGGAGGTATTTGTGTAGCCCATTCAGTTATCACTTTTGCTCCAAAAAAAGGGGGATGGCAACAATTACCAAATACGGCATTTTATTGTATCTACCTACTGATTTGATTGAAAGGGAGTTTTGCCTAGGAGTATCTAAGATGATGCCAGAGTGGGAGGTGTTTGTATTAGAGCTTATTTGCATCATGCATTTATTCTTTCCATATTCAGCAAGTATTTATTGAGTCCCAGTACAATAGAAGCATTTTGAAGGGTGCAGGAATACCGTGATGAACAAGGCAGACATGATCTCTGTTGTCACAGAGATCCAGAGATCCAGACTGTCAGAGTGACACATACTCATCAAACACTCACAGTTATTTTAGATTAAGATACGTGTTAGCAGACTCATACTAGGAAGCAGTTGAGGATGGAAAGGGAAAATTCTTCTACCCTTTTCATCTTCAATACTCCAAGTACCGGACTGACTAGATTTCTGGACTTTGGGAAACTGCATGGCAACAATAGTATCCAGGAACTTGAAGGTCATTAAAGGTTTGCATAATAACACTCTTTTATTGAAGAATAGGAGGAATGACTCTTTTCTTAAGGAATGCCACCTGTGCATTTTAGTAAAAGCAGTAGACTCAATGTAACTGAATATTTGTAAATGCCTCATCTCCTCTCAAGGTCTTAAGGTCCTTACAGTCAGTGCCCTGTCTATTTTGGCTCCCAGTTTGCAATACAGTTCCTTGCGCCATGTAGACACACAATGCTTCACTGGTGGATTAAAATAAAAGAATATTGAATGACAGGAGAAGGGACAAAAGTTCTCAAGGCTATTTTGAACACAAGAAAGGAGATCTGAGAATCATTATGGACATTTTAAGCTAATACAAAGAAGCTTTCTCTTGGGCTCGTGACCATATAATCAGCATACTATTTTTATTGGAAGAGGGTTGTGTGTGTGTTTGTGTTCATGCACATGGTTAGTAGAATCTCTTTATTTTTCTGTGAAGCTGTCAGCTTTAAATTTTGCCAATCTTGGTAATGGTTCTCACACAGCTGTATCTGCTTTTTATTTGCAAAGTGTAAAGGAAAAATGACAGCAATAGGAAATTTTGTTTTGAAACCTAAATGGAAGAGGTGCTTATTACTAAGGTGTCTTTTTGTAATGAATAAGAAGTTAAGCATGCTCATTCTACCAAAAGACAAACAATTTTAGTCACACTGTGGCCACATTATGCATGTACATCAACATTTATATTGGAACAACAGCAACAGCTCTTGTAATTTTTTTTTTTTTTTACTTCTTCCACACTCATGTTGTGACGTCCAAATCAGAGTTTTAAGAATGGAGAGGGAAACTGGTCAATAAACAGGGGCTATTGGCTCCAAAGTTTGACGCAACTCATGAGGTATTTGAGATATTTCAGGCTCACTACTGACATCTCACAATGCTTGGAATTTAACAACATATGCCCATGCACACATACACACACACATGGACACACAGAAAAATGGTCTAGGGGAGAATTTTCATGGAGGCAGGTTGTCTTTTTTTTTTTTTTTTAGGTTTTCTCCACAGTGTTATTGACACATAATTGACATACATCACTGTATAGGTTTAACGTAGGCACCATGATGGTTTGATTTACATATATTGTGAAATGATTACCACCGTAAGTTTAGTTAACATCCCTCATCTCATATAGTTGCAACAAAAAGAAAAGAAAAAAAAAGTCTCTTTGTGATGAAAACTCTTAGGATCTACTCTTGCAACAACTTTCCTATATATTATACAGCAGTGATAACTGTAGTTATGTTGTATGTTTCATCCTTTCCCTGGTGGCTCAGAGGTTAAAGCGTCTGCCTCCAATGCGGGAGACCCGAGTTCGATCCCTGGGTCGGGAAGATCCCCTGGAGAAGGAAATGGCAACCCACTCCAGTATTCTTGCTTGGAGAATCTCATGGACTGAGGAGCCTGGTGGGATGCAGTCCATGGGGTCACAAAGAGTCGGACACGACTGAGTGACTTTACTTACTTACTTACTTATAACTGGAAGTTTGTACCATTTGACTCAATTCAGTTCAGTCACTCAGTCATGTCTGACTCCTTGCGACCCCATGGGCTGCATTTTCCCTACTTGACTACCTTTTTCCAATTTCCCTGCCTCCCCCTTCACCTTTAGTAACTAAAAATCTGATTTTTTTCTATGAATTTGGTGTTTGTGTGTGTGTTTTAATTCCATATATAAGGGAGATTATACAATATTGTCTTTCTATGTCTGCTTATTTTATTAGCATAATGTCCTCAAGGGTCATTTATGTTGTCACAGATGGTAGCATGTCCTCATTTTTATGGCTAAATAATATTCCATTATATATCTATATATATCACATTTTCTTTGTCTATTCATCCATCAGTGAACATTTAAGTTTTCAGCTATTGTAAATAATGCTGCTATAAGCATGAGGGCAGAAATACATTTTTAGGTTAGTATTTCTCTTTCCTTTGGATATATTTCCAGTAATGGGATTTCTGAATCACAGGGTAGTTCTATTATAAATTTAGTGAGAAATTTTCATTGTTTTCCATACCGACTATACCAATTTGCAATGTCAGCAACTGCACAAGAGTTCTTTTTTCTCCACATCCACACCAGCCTTTGTTATCTCATATTTTTCCATGATGGCCATGGAGGCAGTTTTAGTATCAGTAGGTGTCTCGTCCATTCAGTCGTGATGTCTCATTTGCTGCACCAACGAAAAGAACCAAGTTGAGGTTGATGATCCTTCCGGATATGGGTCCTACTTTATCTTCCTCTGATATAAAGAAGGATTGCTTATATAAAGAACAAACTAGAAGGCTAGGGGAGAGGGGAGGACTTTGCAGGGTACCAGTCTGGAATTCTGGTAAAATCCCCTCTACTCTGACTCAGGAAAAACCAATTCTCCAAAATATGTTATAAATAGTTGCTAACTTGCCAGTGCATTTGCTGAACTAGAGGTTTCGAGCTCTGCAACTTTATTTTCGAAGTACTCAAGAGGCACCCCCGCACCATGGCTCCTGTATATGGCACAGTGGGCTAGTGCCCTGTATAGGCAGCATATGGATCCTCCTGCTTTTTGCTCAATGGAAGGACTTTTCAGGCAAAGTCAGAAGGAAAAAAATTTCTTATGCCAAATGGCCTTCCCTTTATTCTCCTTGGTAGCAATAAGCAATTAGATGTAGATTTGTAGGAGGAAAGGCCATCCAAGTCTGCACCTGCAACAGAAATGCGATTTCTCTGCTTTCCAATAGATTTTACTCTTTTGAACTGATACTATTTGTGACCCTGTTGGATTTGGAACTCTTAACACAAAAGCAACAACAACAGTAAGCCCAAAAGCTCTCCCTCAATTCCCTGTAAAAGCAGGCATAGGAATAAGCTTTGCCAGTGAGAAATGCAGTTACGAGTCTATGCTAAGGTGTTCCCACACAGCTTTGAAGCTTTTCAGCATAAATCACACTCACAAGTTTCATGTCTGTCTGCAGCATGAATATGGAGTTGCTCCACTACCATTGGACTTGGAATAAAAATCTGTTCTTGTGGAGATGATCGTAGTACACAAAGGTTTTTCTGCCACCAACAGGAAAGTAAGCATGCTAAAAGCACATGAGCTGTCAAACTGGTGAACTTGCCATGACCTGGACCATCAGAAATACACTGACTACAGTGAGAAAAAGAGCATTTTGAATTCTGCTTCTTTTCTTGTAGAGTAGGACTACAAGAAACACTTTTGAAATGAGACCAGATAATCTCTAATGTCACTTTCAGCCTCAAATTATCTAAGCCAAGAAGAGTGACAAGCTCAAAGGCTGTCTGGTGCCAGGGACATGATACAGCCAGCTGGAGGGCAATAGAAAGAGGTACTACTTGAGGAATATTGGAGAGTGTTCCCCACCCAAAAGGATTCATATGAAAACATAATAAAACGTACGTTGTGAGCTAGTATGAACTGCATTAGTTATCCTAACTGGTGGTGGTTTAGTCACTAAGTCATGTCTGACTCTTGCAACCCCATGGAGTGTCCATGGCTCCTCTGTCCATGATATTCTCCAGGCAAGAATACTGGAGTGGGTTGCCATTGCCTGCTCCAGGGGATCTTCCCAACTGAGGGATCAAACCCAGATCTCCTGCATTGGAGGCAGATTCTTTACCAAAAGAGCTATGAGGGAAACCCAGTTATCCTAATTGGTTCCATAATATTCTGAAATGAAATTCCATTTTATTAAAAAAAAGTCCCATAATGAAACAAAATGAAACTCGCTGCTACCCCCTCCAAAAACATAAAAATCTCCAAGCAAAATTCAACCCTTGGATTACTACTAATTTTTAATTCCTCTTTAAAATCTCTCTCTTTTTTTTTGGATAAAATTCAGGTGGGACTTCAAAATGAAAAGCTCACTGTTTTATTAATGAGAACTATTTGATTTTCTCATTTTTTTCCCTTAGAAATATATATATATATATACACACACATATATAATATGTATACTACATGTTACATTATAAAATATATATTATCTGTTACATTATAGATTATATGTATGCTAGGATTATATTTTATATTGAAAAGTGAAAAAATGAAAGTGTTAGTCACTCAGTTGTATCCAACTCTTTGCAACCCCATGGACTATATAGCCTGCAAGGTTCCTCTGTCCATGGGATTCTCTAGGCAAGAATACTGGAGTAGGTTGCCATTTCCTTCTCCAGAGAATCTTCCCAACCCAGGAGTTGAACCCACATCTCCTGCTTGGCAGGTAGATTCTTTACCATCTGAGCCACTAGGGAAGCTTATATTAAAATTTACAAAACTCTTTCAAAGGAACATTTGGGAATTTCTCATACTTATTTCTATGTAGTTACAGATTTTTCAGTTTTGTCAAGGTACTTATTTTCAGTGACTGGTTGGATTTTCCTTTATATATCCTCATCCTGGATCAGATGGTTATGATGATGGTTCACTGAGAAACCCAGAACGATCAGGGAGTGAAAGCTGAGGGAGGCAGCAGAATGACAGGTGGAATACATGATGGAAAGCAGAGAGCTAGGCATCAGTGGAAGGCAGTGGAGAGGGTGGTCTGCAGCAGTCACTGAGAAATTCCACTCTCTAGGAGGGAGAAGGATACAGATTAAGGAATTCAGTTGACTTCACCTGCCCTTTGGCCTTCTCTTTCCCTTTCTCCATGGGCTACTTACTTCTTACCTGCAGCAAGAAGAGAAAGTCGCTGCAGGGAGTTCTCCAGAGTCTCACTACGGATTTTCCATTTCTTGTAATGCTTTTAAATTAAGGCAATAATGTATTCTGCAGATGCCTGAACTACTCTCTTTACTCAAAGAGATGGTCTGTTAAGAACAGTTTGGGCACAGTGGGAGGAAGTTAGACTGCGGCTCCCTAGGTTCACCATTAATGGATAAATTGAATGCTTCCGTTTGGGGTAAGACCGGGGGAGTATGTGGCATCTTTTGTTAGAAATACATTGAAATGAAAGATACTCAAATGACTGGATTTCTCTTCTTTGTGTGCACACTGAGTGGCAGGTGTTCCAGGGAGTTTCAGGTCCCTCCAGAGTAACGTGCAATTGTGTGTGACTCACATACTTCTCTACCATCTCTTCCTGATGTATGCAGCCAAAGGTGACTCTAAGGGGAGAGCAGAGAAGCTGGTGAACAGCAAGGAGGACGATTTCCACTGTCCAGACACACGAGAAAGAGTGAAGGCAAAGGGCATTGACAGAGCGCTTGCACTGAACCAGAAGTCACTTGTTAGGCCATCAAGGAACCTCTGCCACCAAGTTTCTATAAAGGACTGAAGAGAAGCATTGTGAATTTACACAGTATTTTTATGCATGCTTTATCTTGCTGTCAGACAGCATTTTTTTCAACATAAAAATTCAATCTTAAGAAGCTTCAAAGCTCCAACCTGCCAGCTAAAGTCCAGGTTTTATTATTTTCTTAGGAAGCAGTTTTATATATCATCAGTGTTAATGAAAACATTATGTTCAATTCTTCAGTCGAATTGCAGATTTGAAATGTGAAGTTCTCAGAACCATATGCTCATGTTCAAAACGGATGTCTTGGTAGCTGTGACTATTCAGGGCACGGAGATGTAGAGGAGTAAACGTGCATTTGAATGTGCAGGTTATACTTGATCATTAAGTGCGATTATTTAGAGAAGGCAAAGCGCTGTCAACATGGTTTTATATGAAACAAACAAGTCAATGCAAGAAGGTATGGTTTGCAGCAGGAATACGAGCCATAATCAGGATCCTTTATCCTTCATAGAAAGAGCCAGCCGAGGCTGCCCCTGTAAGCAAAGCAGTTTGGATCAGTGGACAAAATGCTAGAGGAGAGAAGCAGCTGAGCCCTTCCTCTCTAGAGAGGAAGGCAGATCCCTTGGAGGCAGACTCAGCTGGTTATGAAACCTCCTATGACGAGCAGGCTCAGTTCTCCCTGTCAGCCACAGAGTATTTTTCTGAAATCATATTTTTAATAGCCTAGAATAATATTAGCTTTCTAAAGTGCTGGAAAATAAGAGAATCTGCTCTGAGAAAAGAGCAGTAAATGACTTTTATGTCTATATTAAACGTATAGCTCAGATTTTTTTTTTTTTTTTTTTTTTGAGTAATGGTGATTTGTGCAGCAGACAGTAGGGCAGTGTTCTGGTTGCAAAGAATCTAGGCACTGCCGCTTTTTGCATACTAAGTCACTTCAGTCGTGTCCAACTCTTTGCGACCTTGTGGACTGCAGCCTGCCAGGCTCCTCCGTCCATCCTTCTCCAGGCAAGAATATTGGAGTGGATTGTTATAGCCCTCCTCCAGGGGATCTTCTCCACCCAGGGGTCAAACCCTTGTCTCAAGCATCTCCTGCATTGGCAGGTGGGTTCTTTACCTCTAGCACCACCTGGTTAGGCATGTGAATTTGAGGAGAGCATGCCACTTCTTAGCCATGAGAATTTGTCTGGTGTCTTAATTTCATTGAGCCCCAGTTTCTATGTCTGTAAAACAGTGATAATAAAGGCATTTTCACTGATTTTTAGTGAAACAGTCTTTTACAAAGGGCCAGGATTTCCCCCATGTTTAGAGAAAATTCCCTCCATATAGTGGCCAGTGATGCTATCCTCTTATTTAGTGTAGAGCTTTTAAGGTGTTCTCAAACTGTTCAGTCTTCCAGGGAAACCACTTTCAGAGGGTCCAGGTTTAACTGTCATATGTTTAGACACTGTGAACCACTGCATTTCACTCTTCACTTTCCCTTTGAGTTTTGTACCTGGCAATCTGTAATCAAAATGGTTTTGTTGACCCAGTTCTCTAATTTGTTAACCAAGACTTCACTGGTTATATGGTATTCTATGTCTAATTCCAGGAGATCCTGTTCTCTTTATTGCCAAAGACACTTTTGGCCTGATTAAGGATTCTTTGACCTTATTTTAAACCCATAATGCTGGCTAGAATTACATATAAATTATTTTCATACTTGACAGGGAATTCTAGCTGCCTAACTAATATAAATTTTCTCTTGCTTAGTTAATAATATAAATCAATTTTATTGGATTTACCATTCTCAGCTTTGAATTGCATACCTTGAAATGTCTTTTATGTCAGAGAAAAAATTTTTTTAGTCTTGTATAAGCTCCTGTTTTTTAGGTTTCTGATGCTGTTTCTAGATGACACAGCCCACTTTACCGACCATGTGTTCTGTGAGTACAATCAACCTGCTGCTGCTGCTGCTAAATCGTTTCAGTTGTGTCCAACTCTTTGCGACCCCATAGACGGCAGCCCACCAGGCTCCCTGATTCCTGGGATTCTCCAGGCAAGAACACTGGAGTGGGGTGCCATTTCCTTCTCCAATGCATGAAAGTGAAAGTGAAGTCACTCAGTTGTGTCCTGTCGGGAGCCAGCATGAGGAATCCCACCCGTGACAGGGTCACGTGGCAAACTCAGATGGCAGGGCAATTTGAGTCATCGGATTTCTCCCTGGTTTTTCCTGAACATGTGCCCCCCAAAATAAGAATTTGTCTGTTTTCCCGTTTCAGCCCAACCCCCCTTTGATGGCGCTCTAGCCTGCCTAACAGGTTCCCCTGACGTTCTGCAAGCTTGTAAATTGCTCACAACCTCCCAAATGTGGAAGGCACAAAAGCCTCAAAGTATCTTAAAGTTTCAGAGTCTTTTCAAATTTATATTGGTGACAGGATTTCACGGTTGACTCAATGATTGCTGCCAGACCTCCTCATTTCTTATCTCTCAGGCACCCGGGAAGATGTAATCTATATAAATGGGATATGGAAAAAGGAATATGTAGTAGTTTTGATATTAGCAATACTGAACTTTTGAGTAAATTACTTTTCTTTTGCTATAAATCACTGTACTTCCTTTTTTACAAACTGCTGTATTCTTATTTAATGTTTTCTGAGAGTGGCATTCAGACTTTGGAAAGATTAACACAAATAAGTCTTCTGGTTAACAAAAACTTCATCAGAAGAGAGCCATAGAAATGTTAATAGGCCTCTTGGCCAGAAGATAGTGTAAACCACCTGAGACTTTTGTAACAGGAGAGTATGCAAAAAAGAAAGCCTTGTCTCAATGAGGGTCGGGACTGCTACTTCTGCGTAACTCTGCATATTCTATTATGTATAATTTGGGGTATATAAGTTGATTCTGAACAATAAACAAAAACTTCATCAGAAGAGAGCCATAGAAATGTTAATAGGCCTCTTGGCCAGAAGATAGTGTAAACCACCTGAGACTTTTGTAACAGGAGAGTATGCAAAAAAGAAAGCCTTGTCTCAATGAGGGTCGGGACTGCTACTTCTGCGTAACTCTGCATATTCTATTATGTATAATTTGGGGTATATAAGTTGATTCTGAACAATAAACTCTCTCTTGGAGCCTTACGCAGACGTTGGATTTCCCCTTTTTCCCCCCTTCCCTTTTTTCCCTTCTCCCCTTCCCTCTCAGAGAGTCTTGCACTGATGCTGGGCTTTCCCCGTGTCTCCTATTTTCTCTAATTTCTGGCTGAATTCCCATCTGGGGCGCAGAGGCTCGCCATGTCTACTTACCTGTCCCGGCTGCTAAGATCCGTAAGAGAGAGAACCCAGGGCGGGGCACTCTCCGATATTCAAACGGACGCCGGTGGCCTAACGTAGATGATGCAAACCTCTTGTCTCGAGGTTTTATTGGCTTTCCACGTAAACCAAGTTATTCAGCCTTCTTTTCTCCATCTTAATTTTCCTACTATACTATTTCTTCCTAATCTATTCTTATATTTCTAAATAAATAAGTTTTTCCTCGCTGACGCCGTCCCCCCTTCGAATTCCCTGGATCCACCGGGGCTGGACCCCGGCACTAGGTCTCCTGAATTATTAGTGAATTCTCTACCAATTGAGCTACCAGAGAAGATCTTTTACTCCAGATGGTGACTGCAGCCATGAAATTAAAAGATGTTTGTACCTTTGAAGAAAAGCTTTGACCAACCTAGACAGTACTTTAAAAAGCAGAGACATTACTTTGCCAACAAAGATCTGCTTAGTCAAAGCTATGGTTTTTCCAGTAGTCATGTATAGATGTGAGAGTTGGACCATAAAGAAAGCTGAGCACTGAAGAATTGATGCTTTTGAATTGTGGTGTTGGGGAAGACTCATGAGAGTCCCTTGGACTGCAAGGAGATCCAACCAGGCAATCCTAAAGGAGATCAGTCCTGAGTATTCATTGGAAGGACTGATGTTGAAGCTAAAGTTCCAATACTTTGGCCACCTAATGCAAAGAGCTGACTCATTTGAAAACACTCTGATGCTGGGAAAGATTGAAGGCAGGAGGAGAAGGGGATGACAGAGGATGAGATGGTTGGATGGCATCACCAACTCGATGGACATGAGTTTGAGTAAGCTCCAAGAGTTGGTGATGGACAGGGGAGCCTGATGTGCTGCAATCCATGAGGTCTCAAAGAGTCATACACAACTTAGTGACTGAACTGAGCTGAATGAAATGAAGTTAAAACTATATCCAATCAGGGAAGTTTGAATAAATTCCAGGTCTACCACTTATAAACTATATGATAATGGATAAGTTGTTTAACTACTCTGAGCCAATTCCTTTATCTCTTGTTGAGTTAATAACACTTACCTCTGTATAACTATCAAGAAATTGGAGAAATGTCCCCAGAGTGCTTAGTACAGGGTTCAGCCTATAGTGGGCTCTCAGTGACTGGAGCTGTCGCCATGGTGGATATTAGGCATTATATAAGAAGAGTAAAAATTGAAGTTTATTACATTGATCAAGTTTCCTAATCTATGATTCCTTATGTTTTAAAAACTGAGACAACCACAGTCCTATATTATGAGATTGTTGCAGGAATTATGTGAAATAACACATTTATAAAAATGATCAAAATATTTATTATTTAAAAATAAAAATTCAGACTGTCTTGACTAAATCAAGGGTGTGCAAAGTTTTAATTTTCCCTTTCTCTTACATTTCTCTTTCTTTTTAAAATAAAAGTCACAAATACTCATAGTATTCATGTTGGTTTGATCAACTTAGATCTATATATTCAAAGATGTTAAATTTCAGAACCATCAATCATTTCTAGTATTGCAAATCCCAGTGCTTTGTACCTTAGTTTAAAATCTCCAGAAAATATGTACCTTAAATGCAAATAGATTTTAAAGCATGTATGAACTTTCTTCAATGACTAAAGCAGCAGTGCATTCTATGCTATTTCCCATACTTTAGCCTTTTGCTTACCACCTTCTAAATATTGCAATTAATTACTTAATATTTTTAAATTAATTTTGAAAGGAAATTTGGGGTACTATTATATACAGCATATGAGTATCTCTGAGCATAAATGAAAATGTGCAGTATAAATGGAATTCAAAGAGGATCTTGCTCTGATATATGTCAAAGATATATGCCTATGTTTTCCTCTAGGGATTTTATAATTTCTGGCCTTACATTTCAGGCTTTAATCCATCTTGAGTTTATTTTTGTGTATTGTGTTAGGCAGTGTTCTGATTTCATTCTTTTACATGTAGCTGTCCATTTTCCCAGCACCACATATTGAAGCAGCTGTCTTTTGTCCGTTGTATATTCTTGGCTCCTCTGTCAAAGATAAGTTGCCCATAGGTGTGTGGGTTTATCTCTAGACTTTCTATCTTGTTCTGCCGATCTGTATTTCTGTTTTTGTACCTGTACCATACTGCCTTGATGACTTCAACTTCCTGAAGTCAGGAAGGTTAATTCCTTCAGCTCTATTTTTCTTTCTCAAAATTGCTTTGGCTATTCGGGGTCTTTTACGTTTTCATACAAATTGTGAAACTTTTTGTTCTAGTTCTGTGAAAAATGTGATTGGTGGCTTAATAGGGATTGCATTGAATCTGTAGATTGCTTTGGGTAGTATAATCATTTCACAATACTGATTCTTCCAGTCCAAGAACATGGAATGTATCTCCATCTGTTTGTGTCTTTTGAGTTCTTTCATCAATGTCTTATAGTTTCTGTATACAAGTCTTCTATCTCCTTACGTAGCTTTATTTCTAGGTATTTGTACTTTTGTTGCAATGGTGTACCATTTCTCATTGCAGCACTATCTGCAATAGCCAGGACATGGAAGCAACTCAGATGTCCATCAACAGATGAGTGGATAAAGAAGCTGTAGTATTATATACAATGGAATACTACTCAACCATAAAAAGGAATGACTCTGAATCAGTTCTAATGAGGTAGATGAACCTAGGGTCGGTTATTCAGAGTGAAGTAAGTCAGAAAGAGAAAAACAAGTATCTTATATTAATGCATATATATGGAATCTAGAAAAATGATACTGATAAACCTATTTGCAGGGAAGGAATAGAAACACAGGTGTAGACTATGGACGTGTGGACACAATGGGGGAAGGAGAAGTAGGACGAATTGAGAGACTAGCATTGACATACATACTCTATCATGTGTAAAACAATTAACAAGTGGGAAGCTGCTATATAACACAGGGAGCCCAGCCTGGCATTTTGTGATGACCTGGAGGGATGGGGCCTTCCCAGTTGGCAGTTGTGGTAAAAAACTCATTGCCAATGCAGGAGATGTTGATTTGATCCTTGGGTTGGGAAGGTCCCCTGGAGGAGGGCATGGCAACCCTCTCCAGTATTCCTGCCTGGAGAATCCCCATGGGCAGAGGAGACTGGCAGGCTACCATCCATAGGGTTGCAAAGTGTTGGACATGACTGAATCGACTTAGTACATATGCGTGCATGCATATCTTCTTAATTAATGGAAATTCAGGTTTGACTTCAGAATTCTTGGAGTCTTTAGGCTTCTGCATTGGGAGAACTATGTCTTTGCTCCCAGCTCATGGTATGTTCTCTTTCCTGTACCATCCCTGGTTGCATCCCACACTGCAGGAAGCCTCTGTCTACAAACATGGACACTCCAATAGCACGTCCATATCCAAGCCTCTTCCTATAGGAGCTTGAGGGCTGTTTGGAGATGTGGGTCAGTTCAGTCGCTCAGTCATGTCTGACTCTTTGAGACCCCATGGACTGCAGGACGCCAGGCTTCACTGTCCATCACCAACTCCTAGAGCTTACTCAAACTCATGTCCATCGAGTTGGTGATGCCATCCAACCATCTCATCATCTGTCATTCCCTTCTCCAGACTTCAGTCTTTCCTAGCATCAGGGTCTTTCCCAATGAGTCAGTTCTTTCAATCAGGTAGCTAAAGTATTGGAGTTTCAGCTTCAGCATCAGTACTTCTAATGAATATTCAGGACTGATTTCCTTTAGGGTTGACTGGTTGGATCTCCTTGCAGTCCAAGGGACTCTCAAGAGTCTTCTCCAACACCACAGTGCAAAAGCATCAATTCTTTGGCACTCAGCTTTCTTTATGGTCCAACTCTCACATCCATACATGACTACTGGAAAAACCATACCTTTGACTAGATGGAATATTCTCCAGGCAAGAATACTGGAGTGGGTTGTCATGCCTTCCTCCAGGGGATCCTCCCAACCCAGGGATCAAACCCAGGTCTCTCGCATTGCAGGCAGATTCCATTTGAGCCAACAGGGGAGCCCAAGAACAATGGAGTGGGTACCTATTCCTTCTCAAGGGTTTTTCCCCACCCAAGAATGGAACCAGGGTCTCCTGCATTGCAAGTGGTTTCTTTACCAGCTCGGCTACCAGGGAAGCTTATATATAGATATAAAATTATGACTCATTCATGGTTGTTGTATGGCAGAAGCCAAACAGCATTCTCCTGCGTTGTAGGCAGACACTTTAGTGTCTGAGCCACCAAGGAAGTCTTGTAAAGCAATTATCCAATAAAAATTAAAAAAAAAAAGAAAAACCTATTTGGGTCCCATTGTTGTTCCCATTTTACGAATGGGGAAACCAAGCCCAGATAGTTTGGTGACTTAGAGGAATATTCAGTTCAATTCAGTTGAGTCATGTCCAACTCTTTGCTACCTCATGGACTGCAGCACACCAGACTTCACTGTCCATCACTGACTCCTGGAGCTTGCTCAAACTCATGTCCATCGAGTTGGCAATGCCATCCAGCCATCTCATCTTCTGTCATCCCCTTCTCCTCTTGCCTTCAATTTTTCCCAGCATCAGGGTCTTTTCAAAGGTATCAGTTCTTCGCATCAGGTGGCCAAAGTATTGGAGCTTCAGCTTCAGCATTAGTCCTTCCAATGAGTATTCAGGATTGATTCCCCTTAGGATTGACTGGTTGGATCTCCTTGCAGTCCAAGGGACTCTCAAGAGTCTTCTCCAACACCACAGTTCAAAAGCATCAATTCTTTGGCACTCAGCTTTCTTTATGGTACAACTCTCACATCTATACATGACTACTGGAAAAACCATAGTTTTGACTATATGGTCCTTTGTGGGCAAAGTAATGTCTCAGCTTTGTAATATACTGTCTAGATTGGTCATAGCTTTTCTCCCAGGGAGCAAGCATCTTTTAATTTCATGGCTGCAGTCACAATCTGCAGTGATTTTGGAGCCCCTCAAAATAAAGTCTATCACTGTTTCCACTGTTTCCCATCTATTTGCCATGAAGTGATGGGACCAGATGCCAGGATTTTAGTTTTCTGAATGTTGAGCTTTAAGCCGCTTTTTCACTCTCCTCTTTCACTTTCATCAAGAGGCTTTTTAGTTCTTCCTGATTTCTGCCATAAGTGTGATGTCATTTGCATATCTGAGGTTATTGATATTCCTGCTAGCAATCTTGAGTCCAGCTTGTGCTTCATCAAGCCTGGCATTTTGTATGATTTACTCTGCATATAATTTAAATAAGCAGGGTAACAATATACAGCCTTGACATACTCCTTTCCCAATTTGGAACCAGTCTGTTGTTCCACATCCAGTTCTAACTGTTGTTTCTTGACCTGCATAGATATCTCAGGAGGCAGGTCAGGTGGTCTGGTATTCCCATTTCTTGAAGAATTTTCCACAGTTTGCTGTGATCCACACAGTCAAAGGTTTTGGCATAGTCAATAAAGCAAAAGTAGATTTTTTTCTGGAACTCTCTTGCTTTTTCAATGATCCAACGAACGTAAGCAATTTGATCTCTGGTTCCTCTGTCTTTTCTAAATCTAGCTTGGCCATCTGGAAATTCACAATTCACATACTCTTGAAGCCTGGCTTGGAGAATTTTGAGCACTATTGTAGCATGTGAGATGAGTGCAACTGTGTCTTAGTTTGAACATTCTTTTGCATTGCCTTTCTTTGGGATTTGAATGAAAACTGAGCTTTTCCAGTCCTGTGGCCACTGATGAGGTTTCCAAATTTGCTGGCATATTGAGTGCAGCACTTTCACAGCATCATCTTCCAGGATTTGAAATAGCTCAACTGGAATTCCATCATCTCGATTAGCTTTGTTCATAGTGATGCTTCCTAAGACTCACTTTACTTTGCCTTCCAGGGTGTCTGGCCCCAGGTGAGTGATCACACCATCATGTTATCTGGGTCATGAAGATCTTTTTTGTGTAATTCCTCTGTGTATTCCTGCCACCTCTTCTTAATATCTTCTGTTTCTGTTAGGTCCATACCATTTCTGTCCTTTATGGAACCCATCTTTGCATGACATGTTCCCTTGGTATCTCTAATTTTCTTGAAGAGATCTCTAGTCTTTCCATTCTATTGTTTTCCTCTAGTTCTTTGCATTGATCACTGAGGAAGGCTTTCTTATCTCTCCATGCTATTCTTTGGAACTCTGCATTCAAATGGGTATATCTTTCCTTTTCTCCTTTGTCTTTAGCTTTTCTTTTTTTCTCAGCTATTTGTAAGGCCTCCTCAAACAACCATTTTACCTTTTTTTCATTTTTCTTTCTTGAGGATAGTCTTTTTTTTTTTTTTTTTTTTAGGACAGTCTTGATCTTTGCCTCCTGTACAGTCTCATGAACATCCGTCCATAGTCCTTCAGGCACTGTATCAGATCTAATCTCTTGAATCTATTTGTCACTTCCACTGAATATTGTAAGGGAGTTGATTTAGGTCATACCTGAATGGTCTAGTGATTCTCCCCATTTTCTTCAATTTAAGTCAGAATTTGGCAATAAGGAGCTCATGATCTGAGCCACAGTCAGCTCCCAGTTTTATTTTTGCTGACTGTATAGCGCTTCTCCATGTTTGGCTGTGAAGAATATAATCAATCTGATTTTAGTATTGACCATCTGGTGATGTCCATGCGTGTAGTCTTCTCTTGTGTTGTTGGAAGAGAGTGTTTGCTATGAGCAGTGTGTTCTCTTGGCAAAATTCTGTTAGCCTTGCCCTGCTTTATTTGCACTCCAAGGCCAAATTTGCCTGTTACTCCAGGTGCGACTTCCTAATCTTGCATTCCAGTCCCCTGTAATGATAGGACATCTTTTTTGGGTGTTAGTTCTAGAAGGTCTTGTAGGTCTTCATAGAACTATTCAACTTCAGCGTCTTCAGCATTACTGGTTGGGGCATAGACTTGAATTACCATAATATTGAATGGTTTGCCTTGGAAACAGAGCTCTGAAATTGCACCCAAGAACTGCATTTCAGATTCTTTCGTTGACCATGATGGCTACTCCATTTCTTCTAAGGGATTCTTGCCCACAGTAGTAGATATAATGGTCATCTGAGTTAAATTCACCCATTCCAGTCCATTTTTGATCACTGATTCCTAGATGTCGACATTCACCCTTGCCATCTCCTGTTTGACTATTTCCAGTTTACCTTGATTCATCGACCTAACATTCCAGGTTCCTATGCAATACTGCTCTTTACAGCATTGGACTTCACCTCCATCACCAGTCATATCCACAGCTGAGTCTTGTTTTTGCTTTGGCTCCATCTCTTCATTCTTTCTGGAGTTTTTCTCCACTCTTCCCCAGTAGCATATTGGGCATCTTTCAGTGTTCATCTTTCAGTGTCAGATCTTTTGGCCTTTTCATACTGTTCATTGGATTCTCAAGGCAAGAATACTGAAGTGGTTTGCCATTCCCTTCTCCAGGGGCCCACATTTTGTCAAAAATCTCCACCATGACCCGTCCATCTTGGGTGGCCCTTCACGGCATGGCTCATGGTTTCATTGAGGAATATAGGAATATATGAGTCACTTATAGGTGACTAACAGCCAAGATCCAATCTCAGACCTCTAGATCACATAAGAAAACAACCTAAAATTTTGTAAAATCAAAATAAAATAAAATCAAGACTTTGGTGACAGTTATTTTAGAGGAGTAGGAATACAAAGAAGTTTAGTTGTTGCTTGTATGCCCTTTCTAATGTTTCTACAGTAAACATGTATTTGTATTTAGTGTGAAAAAAATGGAATTCAAGCAAAAACAATGTTGTTACAATTTAGCTACAAATTGTTGCTTTCCAGAGGCTTCAAACCTGAGGCTTGCTCTGTCTTTGTTGAGAGGGAGAAAGAGAAAAAAAATTTGAGAGAGAAATTGATTAACAAATGTTACAGAGGTGTTAAATACATACTGCTGAGACATCCTCTTTATTGAAATTGCAAAGAAGGAAATAACTTAATGAAATACCTCACAGATTGACTCAGTTTCACTGATGATGTGTTCCTGGACTTTTATTTCCCCTTATACTTAAAAAAAAAAGGAAATAATAATAACCTATCTCACAGGTTTGAGAGTAAATGATTGGCAAAATAATATATGCAAGGTTCTTAGCACAGGGCCAGGCATTAAGTGAAAAGCAAGAAATATTAGCCATAATTTAAAATTTTATGTACAGGTCCATTACGCACACTCTTCTTGTTCATAGGGAAAACACAGATGAGCTTCTTATTTGTTACATTTTCTATTTGCATGTTAAATTGAGATGAAGAGGCACTCCTTTGAAGAGGAAGTCACCATGGTCTAGAATTTTAACTTGCTAATAGACTTTCTTTAATTTTAAAATTTCTGAACTAAATATAGAAGTAAGATTCATTACTAAAAGATATTAAGACCTGCATTAATATTAAGATATTAATAGCCCACCACCACAAGGAGCACTTAATTAATACTTGTATATTGAGGATGTCTTCTCAAAGACATAAAGAACCAGGTCTATCTCATTTTAAAAAGACCTTGTGTCTATGTGGCACTGGTCATTTCCCTAGTTTAATCATGAAAACTTTGCTTCTATTGAAAATAATTTATAGTAGTAAATTAAAGAAAAATTTTCAGTAAGTTTTAATTTAGGAAAACTTCAAAAATATACTACTATAAACTTCTAGAGAGAATGATGTATGTATTCCTAGTAGAAGGATCTAAAACTTACTTACATTAATACTACATCTTTCTTTTACACTGGCATGTTGCTAATTAATTGCACTTTTTGCTATCAAAAACAATAAAGAACAAACAACATAAAAAGAGGATGTTGTCAAATCGTCACCATACATCAGACATAATGTTTTTTCACTTTCATGAGATCTTTATAATCTATCAAATATGTTAATATTTATAGAGTGCTTATGGAAGAAATCTGTTAAAATTAATAAATAATAAAGCTGATGTCTTTTTAAAAAGTAAATCAGTAATCCCATCATAAAGTTGCCCATAATTTACTACAGCAATATAAAACCAGAAAAGCAGTAAGCAGACAGTGTTATATCCCATTACTCAGAATATCTAACTACCTCAAGTGTTTGGGCTATTTTTTTTAAACAATGAAAATAACAATATTTTGTCAACTCCAACTCACAGGACTCTTCTCATCATCTGAATGGTATCATAAGTGATTATATATATATGTCAATTCATGCTAAGAGATTTTCTAATTACCTGATTTAAGCCTGAGATATTATATTTGTTAATATATTATTTAGGATTATAGCATTTATATTCCAAACTAAGATTTTTTTTCTTCTTTTGTGCTATTTTATCAGTTTTTAGTATTAAGATTAAGCTAACTTAATTATGTAAACTTCTATTTCTATCCTTAAGTAACATGTTGACTGAATATGGTCTCTTGTCCTAGCAATATAAATCCTTCCACTGCTCAAAAATTCATGGAAGAGAAAGGGGGAAATATATACCTAAAAGATTCTTTTTAGCATCAAAAGGTAAAGGAAGTTAAAATATTAAAAGTTGTAGATGCAATTATTTTTTCTGTAGCAGTGATAAAGAGATAAAAGTATCTCACTATGTACACATAGACCTGAACTCCGGTTAAGTTTAGCTTTTTTCTTCTTTTATTAAAAAATATAAGTGTTTTCCTCTAGATTATTAAGGTTTTGTTTTGATGAGAACCATGTTTTTGAGAATAAGGAAGTTAGCTTCCTGTTCAAAAGGCAGCATTTTCAACCCTTGTCTTAATAACTGAACTGGATCAATTGTAGAGCTAAAGTGAATTGAATTACTGAAGTCTGTGAGTCACATACATTGAAAAAAGATCACAATTTGATCCATAATATTCACTTAGTGAACACACACAACGTACAAGCTGCTGAGAAAGGAACAGTAATTTCAATGTTAGCCAGTGCTTATGTTGTTTTCATTTTTATTTGGGTTTTAGTTTTTGGCAAGAAACTTACCAATTCACTTTACAAATACTGTGGATTATTTTTCCTGACTTAAAAAAGGTATACTTTTGCCTGTTTTTGTTGTTTCAAATTTTTACTAATGTTAAGTATTTGAGATGAGTTTCTTATAGATTATATCTACTAGATGGTGCTTTAAAATCCATTTTGTCAATCTCTGCCTTTTAATTCTTGGGTTTAGCTCATTCACATTTAAGGTGTCATGATCTAAACACATTACACTGAAGGTGACTATTGATATATCAGGATTTACATATGTTCCAAATATGTTCATAGTGTCATTTCAAGATATTCATGTGAGGTGAAGGGTTGGGAGAAATAATCTTCTGACCAATCAGATAATGGTTTCAATTTGAGTGATAAATTACATTGTACTTCCACCAATAGAATAGTCTTCACCCAGCCATGCCCTGATAATACACTCTTGGATTATACTGTGAGATGCTTTAAGAAACTGCTAAGCAAAGCTACTATGTTTCTTACAGGGATGTTTTTGAGTACACCACACACTACATTCAATGTCCCATCTATAAATGGCAAGTTGAAATTTTATTTTAGGCCTCACAAGAACATTTTTCTTTCTCCTGAGGAATAAGAATGGATTCTTCAATGGACAAAATTATTTTGAAAACAGTTAATATTTCACATTTTGCCATATTCCAGGAGAGTCAACACCAGTTTATTTAACTTTAAAATTATAAGCTTGTAATTGATATACCCTCTATCCTTTAGGTTATCGTGGTTTTATATTTTTCTTCATGTGTCATATTTATAAACACCATAAGCTAGTGCTATTGTTCCTTTAAGCACTCAATAATCTTTTACATGTATTCATACTTTTTAAGAGCTTTTTGTTCCTTCTTGCAGTTCTGTTCTAACCGCAAACATTTCCCTCAGCCTGAAGAACTTGTTTATCCTTTTACCTTTTGAAGATTGGCATTGCTTCTAGATTTTCCTGCTATGAATGTTTTTTATCTTTGTTGAGACATTTGTTTTCATCTCTCTTGAATAAATATCTGAGAGTGGAATTGCTAGGTTTGATGCTAAGTAAGTATATGCATATGTGCTAGGTTGCTTCAGTCGTTTCTGACTCTTCACAAACCTATGGACTGTAGCCCACCAGGTTTCTCTGTCCATGGGATTCTCCAGGTGAGAATACTGGAGTGGGTTGCCATGCTCTCCTGCAGGAGATCTTCCAGACCCAGAGACTGATCCTGGATCTCTGCATGGGCAGGAGTCTTCTGCACGGGCAGGCAGGTTCTTTGTCATTAGCGCCACCTGGAAATCTCAAGTAACTATATTTAATTGTATAAGAAAGGACTAAAGTTTTCCAGAATTGCAACATTTTCCCTTTTCACCCACAATGCATGAAAGTTGTATGAGGAAGCCTGTTTCTATTGGCTAATTATTCTCCTGATTATGGATCCACCTTCCTTCTCATTTTCATGTATTATATTTTTATTATAGGTCACTTCAATTCAGTTCAGTCGCTCAGTCATGTCCAACTCTTTGCGACCCCATGAATCGCAGCACGCCAGGCCTCCCTGTCCATCACCAACTCCCTGAGTTCACTCAGACTCACATCCATCGAGTCCGTGATGCCATCCAGCCATCTCATCCTCAGTCGTCCCCTTCTCCTCTTGCCCCCAATCCCTCCCAGCAGCAAAGTCTTTTCCAATGAATCAACTCTTCGCATGAGGTGGCCAAAGTACTGGAGCTTCAGCTTTAGCATCATTCCTTCCAAAGAAATCCCAGGGCCGATCTCCTTCAGGATGGACTGGTTGGATCTCCTTGCAGTCCAAGGGACTCTCAAGAGTCTTCTCCAACACCACAGTTCAAAACCATCAATTCTTCGGCACTCAGCCTTCTTCACAATCCAACTCTCCCATCCATACATGACTACTGGAAAAAGCATAGCTTTGACTAGACGGACCCTAGTCTGCAAAGTAATGTCTCTGCTTTTGAATATGCTGTCTAGGTTGGCCGTAACTTTTCTTCCAAGGAGTAAGTGTCTTTTAATATCATGGCTGCAGTCACCATCTGCAGTGATTTTGGAGCCCCCAAAAATGAAGTCTGACACTGTTTCCACTGTTTCCCCATCTAATTTCCTATGAAGTGATGGGACCGGATGCCATGATCTTCATTTTCTGAATGTTTAGCTTTAAGCCAACTTTTTCACTCTCTTCTTTCACTTTCATCAAGAGGCTTTTTAGTTCCTCTTCACTTTCTGCCATAAGGGTGGTGCATCTGCATATCTGAGGTTATTGATATTTCTCCCAGCACTCTTGATTCCAGCTTTTTTGAATGTGTTCGTCACACATTCATATAAAAGAAATTAGAGATGTAAGTCAATATTAATTTTCCACCATAAGAGAAATTGGTGCTAAACACCTTGACTCAATCAAGAATTAAAATGAGTGGTGGCTGGATTGTAATTAAGTTAGTTTTAGTCTACCTCTGATTTCAATTGTCTTAAGGATCCAAAGGGCTTCCCAAGTGGTGCCAGTGGTAAAAAGAACCTGCCTGCCAATGCAGGAGACACAAGATACGTGGGTTTGAACTCTGGGCCGGGAAGATCCCCTGGAGCAGGAATGGCAATCCACTCCGGTATTCTTGCCTGAAGAATCCCATGCACAGAGGAGCCTGAGGGTCTACAGTCCATAGTGTCACAAAGAGTCAGACATGACTGAAGCGATTGTGGGTGATTTCATTTTCCTTTCTTAGCCCAGTCTTCAGGTGCTCTTGCTGTACCATTACTCAACAAAAGTCCAGTGGAGGAAAACTCATGGACCCAGAGAAAGAATTCTTTGATCAGCCCACTTTTAGAAACTATATCATGTTAAAAAGTGGCTTATTCATTTTAATTTTCCTTTAGTTCTTATCCCTTAATCTGTATTTCAAGGCCCTGATTTTTACTTTATTTCTTCTATTTTTTTAAGTTGCTTCAAAAAATGTTTGTCAACCAAGACAGACAGGGCCTAAATATATAAATAAATAATATTAAGCTTAAGTTACTGCATTAACTGTACCACAAAACTGTTTTCAAATGTGTTTCTTTAAGGTCTTCAATCTCCTCTAAAAGCCATTGTAGAAGATAATTTTTTTTCCCAATCAACCTTGGTTTTTCAAGATCCTCGTTGGCATCTCAAGAGTACTAAAGAACCAAAATACGATTTATTAGTAGAATCGACAATGGATGGGCAATTGCTGGCTACTGAATTGAATTCATTTTCTGAGCCAATCTCTTTAATGAGAAAAGTGAAGGAATGAAATGGGACATTTAAAAACTAATAGAAATCTTGAATATAATAACTACTGACAAAGGCAATTAAGGAACACTTTTAAAAATTTTAATAGAAATAAATGAGAATGTTCAAATGACAGGCACCCAAAGGAAAGAAGGAAATTCATTAAATTTAACTATTGCATTTCTCCTAATTACTTTCCTTAAAGAAAAAATTTCATACTTCTCGAAAAAGTACATAAATAAAGATCCTTGAGTTTTTTGATGAATAAATATGAATTAATATTGCTTCCTGTGTATTTATAACTAAGCATCCTTTTGCCATCAAATAGTCTCATAATGAATTCAGAATCACATGACCATGTTCCATTACATGGAAAAATGGGGAAAGGGCAGACTAGAAAGTTCTTTTCAATTGGTTAAGGAGATTTATAAAAGGGAGGCAGGCCACTAATTGAAGCTAAGCCTTCACTTGTCAACCCATGTCTCTCAGACACCTCTTTCCATCCACTGTTTTATGCTTCTAGACAGCATATAGAAAACAGCCTATATAGAGACCTATGCAGCCTGATGATACTTATAAAATGTCCAAGGATCACATACTGAGAGGGGAAAAAATTACTCTAAAACAGTCAGACTCATTTAAGGACAAAGAAAGTTTGCCACATATCTCCAGGTATGTGCAAGTGTTTCTTATACTGGCTAACTAAAAATTTTCCCAGATTTCCATTTCAGAATAGGAAAAACTAGGGTTGCAGTGGGGTAGGTAGAATATATAGGTAAATGATCTTGAAAAAGTTCCTCACGAGGGTCTTCATGTTCAATGACCTTTTCATCTGTTTGGGATTCAAATGCAGTTAACAGTAATCTCTTTCCTTTGCCAAAAATTACTTAATCTATCATCTGCCTATATTAGTAGGCAATCCAGTATTACCTCTAAAGACTTACATTTGTTCTTCATGAAAGGCAGGGGCTTATTTGAACATGTTGGAAAGTCCGATAACCTACCAGGGCTGTCATCAATACCCTTGCCACAAGGAAATATGTCACTCTTGAACATCCATTCTGCACAATCACATACCTACCTTGCAGTCAGACTGTATAGGATATATGTGCAAACAAAACAGCAAGACCATAGGAGATGGTGCCTCATGGTGAGTTTGTGCTGGCTTATGAACCCCATGTTGAATTACCCTGGTCTATCAGGCAAGTTCTGGTAACATTGTAATAGGGACTTGTGTCTATGAGGTGAAGTATGGCTTTCTCCCAGGAAGCTCGATGGTCCCCATGGCAAACACCTCTCTCCATCCCCACTATAAGTTCTTTGAGATGGGCAGTTTCTGTCAGGCCAAAAGGAATCTTGCAGCATTTGCTCCAGGGAGTACCTGGTTATCTTATGCTTACGTAACTACAGCAAGCCTTCAAGAAGAGACTTCTCATGTCTCTCCGGACAGGCAGTAACTGAAAGTTGCACTTAACAAAAATAATCCCAAGGGCTTGTCCATGCTAGGGCTGGCAACCCTTAGAGAAAAGTGGAAAGAGATTTGCTTACAGTGTTCCCACTCCTCTCAGTGCAGCACACCCATCCCAGCAAGGCTTTGTTCTGTGCGTTTCTGTCTCGGCCCTCTCTCTCTGTGACTGCATATGCCAGTCTGTCCCGTCTGGTCTCCCTGCTTCCGCTGGTTTAATGCTAGTGTATGGGTAACTCTCCAGCCAAGAACACTCTCCTCAGCTTCAGATGTGTGCACCCAAACATGCCTTGTGCTTGGTCATGTCTGACTCTTTGCAACCCCGTGGACTGTAGCCCACCAGACTCCTCTGTCCATGAGATTCTCCAGGCAAGAACACTGGAGAGGATTGTACATTCCTTCTCCAGGGGATCTTCCCGACCCAGGGATCTTCCCGCATCTTCTGTGCCCCTTGCATTGCTGAGGATTTGGCCTGCACCTACGCCTTCTAGATACTACCACCTGAATGTCTCACAGACATCTCAAACTCACCACAAACAAACTCCTTCTGTGTTCTTTATCAGTTCAGGGCACCATGGTTCACCCATTGTTAGAGCCGATGCCTAGGAGCCACTCTTGATGCTTACCAGTCCCTCATCCTACATCAATTCTATTTTCTAAATATTTCCCAAGCCACCTTCTCATGGTCAGATCACTGCCATTACACTTCCCTAGGTTACCATTACCTTTCGTTTGGATTACTCCAACAGCCTCTTAGCTAGTTAACAAATTATCTGCTTTGCTTCTCTTTGGTGGTGGTTTAGTCACTAAGCCATGTCCGACTCTTGTGACCCCATGGGCTGTAGCTCGTCAGGCTCTTCTGTCCATGGAGTTCTCCAGGCAAGAGTACAGGAGTGGATTGCCATTTCCTTTTCCAGGGGATCTTCCGGACCCAGGGATTGAACCTGGGTCTCCTGCACTGTAGGCAGTTTCTTTACCGACTGAACTACCAGCCCTTGTCTCACTTTAACTGATATATTTTTATATATTTTTGGCCATTTACTATGTCTTCTCTTGAGAGATGTTTATTCACATCCCTTGCCCACTTTTAATTAAGTTGTTTCCTTGCTACATAGCTGTTTGAATTCCTTGTATATTTTGGATACTAATTCGTTATCAGACATATGGTTTACAAATATTTTCTCCCATTTCATAGGCTGTCTTTTCACTCTGTTGACTGTTCCCTTTGCTGTGCAGAGGCATTTCAGTTTGCTGCAATCCCACTTGTCTATTTTTTGCTTTTGCTGCCTGTGCTTCTGGGGTCATATCCAAAAAAGTCATTGCCTAGATCAATGTCCAGGCAATTTCTCCTATGTTTTTCTTCTAGTCGTTTTATAGTTTTAAGTCTTACATGTAAGTGTTTCATCCATTTTGAATTCATTTTGGTATAAGGAGTAATGTAATAAGTCAGTTTCACTCTTCTGCAAGTGGATAACCCAACACTATTAAAGAGATTGTTCTCCGTCCATTGTGTATCCTTGGCTAAATGCATGGATTTATTTCTGGACTGTCTTTATGTTCATTGGTCTATGTGTCTATTTTTATGCCAGTACTATGTTCTCTTAATTACTGCAGATTTGCATATATTTCAAAATCAGATAATGTGATGTTTCCAGTTTTGTTATTTTTGCTCAAGGTAGCTTTGACTAAAAAAAAAAAAAAAAGATAGCTTTGACTATTTGGAGTCTTTTGTAATTCCACTTGAATTTTAGGACTATTTTTTTTAATGTCTGTGAAAAATGTCTTTTTAATTTTGATAGGGATTGCATTAAATCTGAAGATCACTTTAGGTAGTATAGACATTTTAATACTATTAAGTCTTGTAATCCATGAACACAAATTTTCTTTCTGTTTATTTGTGCCTTCTTCAGGGCTTCCCTAGTGACTCAGCTTGTAAAGAATTTGCCTGCAATGTAGGAGACCTGGGTTTGATGCCTGGGTTGGGAAGATCTTCTGGAGAAAGGAAAAGCCACCCACTCTAGTATTCTGGCCTGGAGAATTCCATGGACTGTATAGTCCATGTGTTGCAAAGAGTCAGACATGACTGAGTGACTTTCACTTTCTTTCACTTTCATGCTNTAAGATAATCTCATTAAATGTTTTAAAAATATTTTGGGAATGTCTTTTTTAAGAATCTGGCAGTATGCAACATTGTTCTACTCTAAAACCACCCTGGAACTGCTAAAGGATTTTCATATATTTAGATTACTTAACACTTACTTACTGAACCCACACTTTAACAACCCAGGAAACAACGGTGCTTGGCCCTGTCCCGTCCTGGTCTTGAATGGTCCTGGCTCCAGTCTGAGGTATCTTGATTTGTGGTTCATATTCAACTGTGCTTCTCTCCAACATGGGTTAGTGACCAAGCTTCTACAGCCAGGATTCCAGAGGACTCCAGAGACACACTTGATGGGGTTTTTCCTTGCCCTTCCATAGATGTTGGGAAAAAAGGAGACATGAAAGTCTTTCACAAAAGCAGTTTCCACCTGCTTTCCATCTGAGATACTTTCCTATAAGAAGAACCTGTAGTGGGAATTCCTAATAATATACTTTCACAGCCTTGAGAAATTCCACAGAAATACCATCTGGAAAAACAGCATATATTAAGAAATCATGTTAATAATTATCTTTCATGTTTTCCTTAAGAATAATCTTGTTACAAACCCTAAGGCCAGACCCAGAAGGGAGTATGACTGGGATCATGAAAGCATGGACCTTGGAACACTGGGTTGGCATCAGGCATAAACACTGCCTGCTGCTGCTAAGTCACTTCAGTTGTGTCCGATTCTGTGCGACCCCATAGACGGCACCCCACCAGGCTCCTCCGTCCACAGGATTCTCTAGGCAAGAACACTGGAATGGGTTGCCATTTCCTTCTCCAGAACACTGCCTGTGCACTTGCTAGTTGTTCCAAAGACTAGCCCAGAAGGGAACGGCCTGAGGTAAACACAAGGAGATCTGGACTATGTCAGTGTAGTCCATGACATTTAGGGGTACATGATTAACACAGAATGTGTCTTGAGAAAGATAAGATCTGAGAAAGTCTTGTAGTCTGCAATTAGGACTAAAAGCTGGACTCAGAGTGGACTCTGCACGTCAGTCCAATAGAGGCTGCAGGTCCCCTGACCCATTGCATCAGATTTCGTTTTCTGTCTTCATTCTCGTCACTTGCTCCCGGGCCATTAGAGCAACAAGAACCAGCTAAGGGGATAAAGAACCTAAAGTCAAAAGAAGTACAGTCACCATGATAGTCTGTGTTTTCTGGACCTTGGTCCTCCACTAGGTGGGAGTCCAGTGATGTGAATAGTTCACACTTGGCCTCATGGCTGGTCTTCTGTTCAATTCAAGCATGTAATCAAGAGCTGACTTGGATAAGAGATTTACCATTTTAAAACAGCCAAATGCCCTGAGACCTTCAGGCTTGGCTATGGCACTGTTTAAAACATGAAGACCTGGTTAGACTATTAGACTTGAAATCTGATGAAACAGAACAAAGGAAAGTGACAAGAGCCAGAGGGATCTCCCATTTCTGAGGGAAAACAAGAAAGAAACACTGAAGCATAAGAGAAATGAGCTGGCAGAGCAATGAAATGAAGGGGAATAAAGGGTGGTAGACAGGAGGAGTCCCACTGATCTTGGCTTGCACAGAGCTCTCTCACGCCTCTGATCTGCGCATGTGCCCTAACTCCTGCAGGCAGCATCCAGGAGCTCTCAGATTCAAGGGGTGAAAACTTTCAACTGGTATTCTGTTTTCAAATCAGGAGATTTGAGATTCTGACTCCTGACTGAGATGTGGGATGCTAATCCAGATGTGAAAATCCTGGGTCCTTGCTTCCAGGGAAAGGCAATACAGGCCCCAAGCAGAAGCCTATGCTCTCCTTCCACTGAAGCACTGTCTTAATTCTTTCTGGAGATACTGCTCCTGGTATATGTTGCAATTGAATTTTGGACATCACATAGTCTGAATTTGGAGCACTGAATTCAGGAGAGGGTGGGGCGCTACAGTGGACCGGTTGCCTCAATGTGAGAAATGTTCATTCAAAAACTGGGTAGAATCATCTCTTTTTTGGAAAGACACTGATGTACTCTTTTCAGAAGGTTTTGTTTGAAAATACAAGAAATATAAAGACATCTTGGATCCCAAAGGAACCCTGGAGATAGATCTAAGCTCACTGAACTAAGCAAGAGCTGGAAACAGGTTTGGAGCACACCAATCAGCCTTCCAAGGATACACAGTTACAAAGAACTAAATTCTGCCAACATAAGAAAACTACTTTGAGGGCAAATTTTACCTTTAATTCCCAGAGCTTTGGGTGAAAATGTTTCTTTTATGTCCACCAACACTCTACTAATTAGGGCTTTTTGTTATTTGATTTAAATGGTAAGGGCAAAGAGGGTGAGATCACTGCTGAAATGACAGCAAAAGTCACCCATGTAGGGACTCTACCTGAAAAGACTCAACAGGAAGCTTTGATTCCAAGTAGGTTCATGCTCCAAACCCACTTAGTTGATAGCCCAAGGGACTGGAAGTCTTCGCACCACACTCTGGAATGTGCTTTATGAGAACCTAGGCTGATGTTTCTTTCATCCTGTGCTCTTTCAAACCACTCTAGCTCTGGAAGTCTCAGGAGGTTTCAGAATTGGAGACATGACTGAGGAAGTCATGTCACAGAACAATTTGGGGGCTCATGAGAACACCTTTAGTTAAATGATTTCAAGGCCAGACTGAGTCAACTGCCCTCCCATAACTTGCTCCTTACCTCCTTCAGAATAAAAGCTTCTGCATATTCCAACTATAAATGGAGAGGTGAAAACATTACTTCCCTTTAGTGGAAGTGACATGTCTTATGGACTCAGAAGCCTCCTTCCAACCAGTTTTGACTGTCATTTCTCCTCGGCACCATGGTGAATGTAAAAGCTTCCGTTTAGCTTTATAACCAGATGCCAGCAGTGTTACTTCAAATTTCTCTTTGTCAGAAAAGCAAATGTTTAAGTGTTACTTTTCTAAGCTCTTTTTTTAAAACAAAAAAAAGTCCTGGAATGGACAAAAAAATGCTCTTCTCTGAGTTGATTTCTATCCAGGGAACAAGTCTGTAATGTCAGCAATAATACAATTCTCCATTAACCTCTGTTCCTGAGAAAGGGGGCCTGGGGTTTGAAGAAGGAAATGCTGCAGGATGGCACAAATAAATGCAAATCTAATGAGAAGAAGCAGAGGAATGGTGAGGCAAGTGGAACAGAAAACTGAGGCCTCCAAGGTAGTTTAAGTCTTGCTTTGTTTTTACTGGAAAAATGAATGCCTGATTAATATGTGGGCAGGAGGAAGTGTTTTTTAATTTGGATATGTGGGCACAAGAAAGTGGTATGGTACCAGAAATCCATAACTTCAGTATGCTGAAGTTCCTAGGCATCTTTGTATGGTGCCATTGTTCTACTGTGTTTAGTATTGTTGTAGTGATACCCTTGGTTAAAATTGAGTGATAATAAGTGGAGTGGGTCCCCTCCTACACTCTTGGTAGGAATGTAAATTGGTATAGCCACTTAGGAGAACAGAACGGAGGTTCCTTAATAACCTAAAAAAGCAGAGCAAAGGCTAACAGTTATATCAAGAGAACACACTGGTCATAGCAAAGACCCTTTTCCAAGAACACAAGAGATGACCCTACTCAAGGACATGACCAAATGGTCAATTCTGAAATTAGATTGATTTGTTCCTCTGGCGGCTCAGAGGTTAAAGCATCTGGCTGGAATGCGGGAGACCCGGGTTCGATTCCTGGGTTAGGAAGATCCCCTGGCGAAGGAAATAGCAACCCAGTCCAGTACTCTTGCCTGGAGAATCCCATGGAGGGAGGAGCCTGGTAGGCTACAGTCCATGGGGTCGCAAAGAGTCAGACACAACTGAGCGACTTCACACCATACTCTTTGCAGCTGAAGATGGAAAAGCAATATACAATCAGCATAAACAAGACACAGAGCTGACTGTGGCTTAAATCCTCAGCTCCTTACTGCAAAATTCAGGCTTAATTTGATGAAAATAGGGAAAACCACTTTAAATCCCTTATGATTACACAGTGGAGGTGACGAATAGATTCAAGGGGTTAGATCTGATAGACAGAGTGCCTGAAAAACTATGGATAGGAGTTTGTCACATTGTATAGGAGGCAGTGACCAAAACTGCCTCCTAGAGAAAGGAAAATCCCATGGAGGGAGGAGCCTGGTAGGCTACAGTCCATGGGGTCGCAAAGAGTCAGACACAACTGAGCGACTTCACACACACACACACACACACACACTCTAAGTACTTTGATGTATGTGCAGTCTTTCTGTGCCTTTGAGTAACCAGGGCTGGTCTTCATAGACAGCATTTTCTAATTCACCATTGGGAACCTTTTGTGTCTTTCCTGGATGCCAATAGGTTACAAATAGCAATTGTTTTCTGTGTAATATCTTTGCAATTATGTAAAGTTCTTTAGCTCTTGCCAAATTAACCAGCTCATTGACTTAGTTTGGTTGTTTCTTCATCTTAATTCAGGATCTTTCTCTGTCTAAAGAGACAAGATATTCCCTCAATATTTTACCATCCTTGACTAAATGTTATCAGCCTTGAGCTTGGCTTAATACTCAACTTCCCTCTTGCAGCTCCCCAGTTAAATCACTGGGTCCTTGTTATCCATCTTGTTTGTTTTCCATTTCCCAGATGTCTACTTGCTAACTAGATTATTCTCTAAGGGCAGGAACCTAAAGTTTCCTTGTAACCTCCAGGTTTCCTATGTTTCTCTTCACGGTGGTAGATCCTAAGGAGGGTTTAACAAGCAAAAACGACCAGTGAGGAGAATGCCTCGGAAACAGGGTTCATTACCAACTCCTGTGTCTAGCCTGGAGGAGTTTCTAGAAAGGATGACTCCCCTTGATTCATTGGTGTGAAGGGTGGTGACCGCAGTTCTCAAAGGTCCTATATCTTGTCTAACCTGCATACTTCTATACAGTACATAGTTGTTCTAATACAAATATTCATGCATACACATGTTGCTGGGAGTCTCTTGCCATTGCTAAGGTTCCACTTGCTTTCCTGTGGTCTTTAATAGTATATGCTCAATACTAACTATTCTCACATATTTACATCTGTAGCATCTAAACAGCTCAAAGTAGCCTGCTTTGCTGTATTGCCCTTCCCAGAACTTCCTGAGTAAGCAGGAACATGGATATCTTCACCCACCACCTTTTCCATAGACATATATACACATTCTCTCTCTACACTTAATCTTTTCTCTCTCGTTTTAATCTTCTATTATATGTGCAATAATGACTAAATCATAAACATCATATGAAATATTAAAGTTTATCAAAATCAATCCTAACATTGAGGTTTGTTCATTTACTGAGTCAGTCAGCTGAAGTTTGGGCACCAATGCAATATACTAGACACTGAGGATATGTGATGAAGGAGACTGATGGGAGTCCTGCACTCTTTAAGCACCCAGTCCTGTGAGAGCTAACCAGGTCAATTGATGATCATAATTTAGGATGTTAGGAAGGGTTGCTACAGGAGACAGAGAAGGCTGAGCACCGAAGAATTGATGCTTTTGAACTATGGTGTTGGAGAAGGCTCTTGAGAGTGCCTTGGACTTCAAGGAGACCAAACCAGTCAATCCTAAAGGAAATTAATCCTGAATATTCATTTGAGGGACAGATGCTAAAGCTGAAGGTCCAATCCTTTGGTTACCTAATGTGAAGAGTCAACTCACTGGAAAAGACCCTGATGCTGGGAAAGATTGAAGACAGGAGAAGAGGGCACTAGAGGATGAGATGGCTAGATAGTATGAGTGATTCAATGGACATAAATTTGAGCAAACTCCTGAAGATCGTGAAGGACAGGGAACCTGGCTTGCATGCTGCAGTCCATGGAGTCACAAAGAGTCAGACACGATTTAGTGACTGAACAACAGCAGAGCTACACCGCTTTCTTCACCTTTGCAGGAACTGATAAAAACATCAAATATGTGGGCAAAGGTGGCACAAAGAATGTGTCTTTATATAATAGCTCCAAATGAGTAAAATGGCAACATTCCAAGCTATGAAAAATGAACGTCTTTATATTTAATTTAAACTTAAACTCGTGCTGCTAAGTTGCTTCAGTAATGTCCGACTCTTTGCACCCCTGTGGACTGTGGCCCACCAGGTTCTTCTGTCCATGGGATTCTTCAGGCAAGAATTCTAGAGTGGGTTGCCATGCCCTTCGGAGGATCTTCGCGACGATGGAACTCGCGTCTCTTATGTCTCCTGCGTAGGCAGGCGAGTTCTTGACTACTAGGGCCACTTGCAAAGCCGCAAAAGGGAGGGGGGGGGTGGAAAAGCACACCTTCCCTGACCGGGAATCGAACCCGGGCCGCGGCGGTGAAAGCGCCGAATCCTAGCCACTAGACCACCAGGGAGTTGTATAATGAAAACGAATTAATTTTAAAGGTGGATGTAAAGGGGTTAATAAATACCAATACAAACAATGGATGGAACCTCACCGTTGAAAGGAACCAGGAGGGCAGCGATGAAATGACTCTGTTCTTTCGATCCTGGTTTCCAACTGACCTACCTGTTTTCCTCCAGAGCCAACATTCTTTTGTGAAGATCAATGATAATCATGTCTTAGGTTAGCCTGTTGAGAAGATATAGGTGACAAGGAGGGTAAAGGAGTCCTAGTTCCAAATTTTCAAGAAATTTGAAATTTCTTGAAATACAACGCACAAATAACCGCAAATCCTTAGATTACGTCCTAAAATAAGATGGCGGGCGCCCCTGGGTGGGCTCGAACCACCCATCCCCCGGTTAACAGCCGAACGGTCTAACCAATTGCGCCACAGAGACTCTGGAACAATCACGCTTGTCTCCTACCTCCCCCACAACTTCATCCGGCAGAAAGCAAGCACGCCTTCCACTCTAGGGGGAGCTCTCTGCTTTTTGCAGGACAGTAGTACCTGTTCCGAAGCCTATGAAAACGGGAGGAACCCGTGGGGAAGCTGAAGTTGGGCATTCCGAAGGCAGAAGTCCAGCCGAACGTCCCTGCCGCGCCTGGCTCGCCACCCGCGGCAGATGCAGCTCCTCGGAGACGGCCCGGGCCAGAGCCGAGGAGGGCCCGAGGGAAGCTGAACGCCTGGTGGGCTCAGTAGCGGTTCTTTCGGTTCTTTTCTCCGCCTTCATCTGAGCCGTTGGCGCTGCCCTCCCTCCGCTAGGTTGCGGTCGGTGGGCGTGAGCCGGAAGGCGGCTTTGGGGAGGATCGGTCAAATCGGGAAATGTAACGAGGAGGAGAGGCAAGGTCAAAGCACAGATACTTCCCAGGATACCTGTTTTGAGGCGCAGGCTGAAAGAGATGAAAGTTGCATCAGAATGGGAAGAGAATAACGGAAGGAAGACGTGACGGAAACGCAGGAGTGCTTGACGGTTGTTCAACGAAACAGCTATACTAAAATGTAGGAGCTCAAAGTCACAGTTTATTGCCAGCACGGTGGCGCGCCGTGATCGTATAGTGGTTAGTACTCTGCGTTGTGGCCGCAGCAACCTCGGTTCGAATCCGAGTCACGGCAGTGTTTCTTTCTTTTGCATTGTATCTACAACTCTTTAGTCACCAAACGAAGTAAGGTCAGGAGAACGCAAGTCAACCCAATGGTGCTCTAGGCTGAAGCACTCTGGACTTGATCCAGGTCTCACCATTTACTAGAAAATATCTAAAGATCAGTTTCAAACTCTAAGTGAGTCTTGTGTGTAGCTTCCACAAAAGAAACTGTGTACTCAGACAAGAATCTTTGTGTGTGTGTAGAAATATTTCTCGGAGAAGGCAATGGCAACCCACTCCAGTGTTCTTGCCTGGAGAATCCCAGGGATGGGGGAGCCTGGTGGGCTGCCATCTATGGGGTCGCACAGAGTCGGACACGACTCAGGCGACTTAGCAGCAGCACAGCAGCAGCAGAAATATTCCAAACAGCAGTGAGGCTTTTTTACACACAACGAAATAGAATTTAAATAAAGAATTTATAATATACTCCAATCCAGTCATGTCTTCACTGGATTCTCTGACATCTTACCCACAATTTTTATCCTAAAAGGATATTATTAAAAGGTGTTCACAGAACAAAATACACAAAACAATAAAGGGCGGCTATTAGAATATTGCCATGTGTAATCATTACCAGAATCACGACAGAGAAAATTTTTTTGTCATTCAAGCCTGCCCCTTTGATACACTTACCAGGTAATGCCCACCCATCCCGTACTACTTTAAACAATTCTAATGTCAACTATCACAAATTAGGCTTTGTCCTTTCTTTAAGTGAATGCGTGTACAGTTTTCTATCTAGCTATTATCAACCAACGTTATGTTTTTTATATATATATATATACACATATATGTATATATCTGTGTGTATTTGCGTTTCTCACACCTTAATTTGATATTAATGATAGCCATTACACTAACATAAAACTACTTCACATATGATGAACATTGGGATGATTTCAAGCTACAGTATTGGGAAAGGCTAATATGAATACCTTTCTATTAGAACTTTCTTGTGTAACTTCACAAGTTATCTGAGAATAAATGTCTATTAAAGATAACGGAGCCAAGGACAAAAAATTGTCCAGGAAAGCAACACCAGTGACCTTCTATGCTGGAGTGAGGGAGTGGAAGGGAACAGTGAGGCAAGTCAGAGGAAAGTGGAATTTTTGCTGCCAATGAAGTGCATAGCATCGTCAATCATTTCTCCACTCTCCAAGGTTCACTGAAGGAAGAATGGCCCATGGAATCATCATTCCACAGTGGTTTAGTGCACAGTCTGGGCTCTACAGGAGCATTTTCTGGGCATCTCTTCCGTAAGAGTGGACCCGTAGGATTTCTTGCTGCTCCCTAAGAAGCAGTGGGAGAGACACCAGCCTGGTCAAGCCCCTGGGCTGTGCCACCCAAGCCCTCAAGGAGGAGCATCATTCTGGGCCCTCGTGTCAGCCAAGAGAACCAACAAAGCAAGAGGTTGCCTCCAGCCACAAGTTCTCTGTCCTCCTGTTGTTAGAAAATGTTGATCCAACTCCTTCCCTAAGTGCTAGAGGTGTGTTGGGACATTTTGCTTGTTGGGAGATTTCTGCTTGTTGGGAAACGTGGCTTACACTCACCAAGAACACAACTGGTGTGGAGAAGGGAAAGGGAGAAGGGGAAGCCATATGCGAGGCCTTAGAACTGGCTAGGCCTGGAAGGGAAAGTGCCCCTTGGTCCGGAGAGCCTCTGGCCTGCTTGTTCCTGGAAGGGGTGCCTCCACTGCCCCCACCTGACTCCCATTTGGCCCCAGAGGTATGAGGGCCACATTTCCCATGATTTTCCACAACCCCTGAGGTGTGGCTTCTCTCTTGCTGGTGCCTGCCAGCCAGCCCTCAAGGGCTCCCCAGGCAAGTGCCAAGTCCAATGGGTGGGGAACCCTGGTGCCCACGGACAGCACAGTCAGGAGGCTCGGCAAAAGAAATAGGACCCATCTATACACGTCGGTCATGAAACAGGAGGGCCATGAAAGTGCAGGTGCTTACCCTAATTCCCAGGCAGTTGAGTCCACGGAGTGGTGTGGCTCTTGCCCTGGGTCAGCAGAGCACAAAGAGGCATTATGGAAGGAGTGTCATCTGCCGTGAACCAAGGGATATCAGGAGAGAGCGATGACTCAAACCCCTCACTAGCACCACGTCCTTCCCACAGACAGGGAAATCAGAGCCATCAGCTTTCACAAGTGCAACAGAGAAGGCTTACACCCTGGGAAAACACCTTCAGGACCATGGCATCTTTCTTGCAAGGTAACTAGGGGCACAAAACCTGTAGGCACAGTGCAGCTCCTGACCCCTCCAGGGTTCACTTGGGGGTCACGACCCTCCCCTCCACCTGCCCGTCACTATTCTTCTAAACTGCTTTCCCCAAACGAATTCAAGAGAATGCCCTCCAAATCTCTCCCACCCACCCCCACACCCTCTCCCACACACAGGAGAACCCATAGCCCACCCACCAGAAGGATGGACCCACAGCCTCAGCGCTGTCGCACGTGCTCCACCTGTTGCCTCTGCATCCTTGGTCTACCTCACCCCCCTTCCCCTCCCCCTGGCTCTCCTCTTGCCCTATAGTGGAAGCAACATTTGTCCCACAGGTCTTCAGCTTGAGTGTCCAAGGGAGAGAGGAAAACATCTTCTCTGTAGGGCAGAGACCACGGGAAGCTGAGTTAAGAGCAGCTGGAGAAGTTGCCTAGATCACCATCCTTTTGGTCTTCTGGCATCGATCTTTATACCCAGCTTCTGATTATGGTGCTGATAATAGTTTTGCATTTGTGGTAGTGAGATGAATTGAAAAGTCAAGTTACTCAGGGAACTCAATATAAATTGAATGAAAGAGAATATTTTATGCCGGGAGCCAGCGTGAGGAATCCCACCTGTGGCAAAGGTCATGAGGAAGGAGGCTCGGCATACCCAAAGGCGGGATCGAGCCTCAGGGGTCCTCCTGGAGATTCTTGAGCATCTGCCCCCCAAACCAGGGTCTGCCTACCTTACTGCTTTATGCTCTCACTTACACTTCTGACATTAGAGGAATCCCACCTGTGGCAAAGGTCATGAGGAAGGAGGCTCGGCATACCCAAAGGCGGGATCGAGCCTCAGGGGTCCTCCTGGAGTTCTTGAGCATCTGCCCCCCAAACCAGGGTCTGCCTACCTTACTGCTTTATGCTCTCACTTACACTTCTGACATTACGGGGGGCTGTCCCCCACCACCTCTCTCTGAGAAGGAGTTAACTTAGAGCTCCAGTTAATAAATCTCCTGGGTGTGACAAGAGCGTTTCAATCCACAAACTCCTCTGAAGGTTCTCTAGCCTGCCTGACAGGCTTGTCTGGCCCCATGTGATTGTTCACAGCCTCCAGACCGTGAGAGGCACGAGACGCTTTAAACTTTCTAAATACAGATTATTTTGAGAAGTTGGAAAATTATTAGTATAGTATTAGTGAGTTGGTTAGAAATTATACTGGTGGAGGTTTTTCATTGTTGAACCAATATTTGCTGCTAAGTCTCCATATCCCCTGCCCTTATACACGTTAATGAATATAACTAGCGTATAGGAGAAATAAGTATTAACCTTGATATTAATCATGTTAAACCTTAAGCTAAGTAAATTCTTTTCTTAATTATAACCCACTGCACCTTTGCCCTGTAGGAATGCAACTTTATCTGGCGCCTTCGGAGGGTGGCGCCTGGTCTAAGAAAAATCACCCCTGGAAAAAATAAGTTTTCTGGTTGACTGACCATTATCAGAAAGAAAGGGTCATAAAATGTTAGCAGGCCCCTGGCCAGAACATGATGTAAAACCCCTAAGATCTTTGTATACATTTGTATGAAGCACCTGATTTTGATAAAGGACTGCTGACCCCACGTGACTTTGTAGTTTATCTCTATGTATAACAAAAAGTATATAAACAGACCTGAAAAATAAAGAAACGGATCAGTTCCTGGAAAGACTGGTCTCCTCGTGTCATTCTTTCTCTCACCTTCTGGCTGAATTCCCATCTGGAGTGTGGAGGCTCGCCAAGCCTACTAATTCTGCTGGGGCTTCTAAGATCGGAATGGAGAGGCACTTCGTGTCTCCACTCCTTCGGGAGACTGGGAAGACGCCTGTGGCCTACGTAGGTGGTGCAAACTCCTTGTCTTGGAGTTTTATTGGTTTTCCACGTAAACCACGTTATTCAGCCCCCTTTCTCCACTGGATTTTCCTACTACACTGTTCTTATCTAATCTCTCTTTATATCTTTAATTATACTTAATTAAACAATTCTTTCCTGATCGCTGATGCCATCCACCCTTCGAATTACCCTGGATCCACCGGGGCTGGACCCTGGCAATTTAAAAAATATATTCGGCTTTCGCTCAACTGACAAGTGCATGGAGATGGCAAAGACCTGGGAGGCCAGGTGGGTAGGCTGGTGCTGTGCTAGTCATTGACCTGTACCTGTTGCTGCTCCAAACACCAGGAGTCTGGGTCTCTTGTCTCAAGAGACGTCTGGGGAAGATCTACCTGCACTGCGGCAATGGACTTTTCCACCCGGTTTCCTTCTGGGAAGGCTAAGCTGATGTCTTACTGGATCACAAAGGAAGATATCTTAATAACCAAAAGTAATAAGACAATATTCTTGTTATTTTTATTTATTAGGAAAATTCACATTAATACTATAAGAAGGTATCATCACACAGCCTCCAGCATGGTTATGTTTAAAAGAATTAGTACACCAAATGCTGACAAGAATGTGGAGCAACTGCAACCATAGTTGCTGGTTTGAAACCATTCTAGGGCCCTGTTTATCAGTTTCTAATAAAGTTAAACTTGCAGCTACTCCATGACCCAGCAGTAGCAGTACTTCTGTGAATGCAAAAGTACACAAAAAAGACTGGTACAGAATATTCACCAAAACACCAACAATATTCATCAAAAACAATAACACCAAAATTAATACAATAGTACCAAAATTAAGAAGTGATATACTTAGTAATATTTGGAGAAGGGCATGGCAAGCCACTCCAGTATTCTTGCCTGGAGAATCCATGGACAGAGGAGCCTAGTGGGCTACAATCTACAGGGTCACAAAGAATTGGACATGACTGAACTGACTTAGCACGCACACACACATACACAATAATACAGATATGCTTAATGAAAATAATATTTTAAAAGCCAGATACAAAAAAATGTACATTCATTCATTTAAATTTCAGTAGCAAATAGTAACCTCTGCAATAGACTTCACAATAGCAAGTAACTAACTGAGATGGGGTAACAACTGCCTGGAAAGGGGCTCAGAGGACATTTCTGGGATGATGGCTATTTTCTATAACTTGATCTGGGTGATGATTATGTTTACCAAAATTTCCACAAATTGTGTTTTAAAGATTTGTGCTTTTAAATCTACATGAACTATAGTTCAAAATTAGTGGCTGGTGAATGAAGACAAGTTGGTGTTCAGTTCAGTTCAGTTGCTCAGTCATGTCCGACTCTTTACGACCCCATGAATCGCAGCACAGCAGGCCTCCCTGTCCATCACCAACTCCCGGAGTTCACTCAGACCCATGTCCATCGAGTCAGTGATGCCATCCAGCCATCTCATCCTCGGTCATCCCCTTCTCCTCCTGCCCCCAATCCCTCCCAGCATCAGAGTCTTTTCCAATGAGTCAGCTCTTTGCATGAGGTGGCCAGAGTACTGGAGTTTCAGCTTTAGCATCATTCCTTCCAAAGAATACCCAGGGCTGATCTCCTTTAGAATGGACTGGTTGGATCTCCTTGCAGTCCAAGGGACTCTCAAGAATCTTCTCCAACACCACAGTTCAAAAGCATCAGTTCTTTGGCACTCAGCCTTCTTCACAGTCCAACTCTCACATCCATACATGACCACAGGAAAAACCATAGCCTTGACTAGACGGACCTTAGTTGGCAAAATAATGTCTCTGCTTTTGAATATGCTATCTAGGTTGCTCATCACTTTCCTTCCAAGGAGTAAGCATCTTTTAATTTCATGGCTGCAGTCACCATCTGCAGTGATTTTGGAGCCCCCAAAAATAAAGTCTGACACTGTTTCTACTGTTTCCCCATCTGTTTCCATGAAGTGATGGGACCAGATGCCATGATCTTCGTTTTCTGAATGTTGAGCTTTAAGCCAACTTTTTCACTCTCCTCTTTCACTTTCATGAAGAGGCTTTTTAGCTCCTCCTCACTTTCTGCCATAAGGGTGGTGTCATCTGCATATCTGAGGTTATTGATATTTCTTCCGGCAATCTTGATTCCATAGCTACTGCTGCTGCTAAGTCGCTTCAGTCGTGTCTGATTCTGTAGCAGTCTGCTAATTAAAGAAAGGAAATGTCTCAAAACTCAGAGAATGGCATCAGAGCCATAAAACGATTGGCATGAATCTTGAAGAAAGGCAGATTTCCATAAAATATATAGTTCCATTAACATAGATTAGGAGAACAATGTATCATATACTGTTTGTCAAGTTGGTTCTGAGTCTAAGGTAAGTACATAGCACATTAACATAGCTTAAGACAAACATTTCCATAAGAAAAATGCATTGGTTAGCTCAAGGTTTGAGAAAAGTTAAGTTCAGGTGGAACCAGGTGTCATTATGGCAACACAGAATTTTAAGAGACACCTCTTTTTAAATTTGTCTAGAGAAGGGTGGGGGGTAAAGGTAACACTAGTTTGTTTCCTCCTGCCNTTCACTGCTGATCTTATCCTCCCAAAAGAGCCCCTGAAGAAAACAGGTCATTTGGAATCCAGGGTTTTGCGAAAAGAGAGGGGAGTCAACATCTCATGTTACCCTCTGAGTTCCTTTAACAGTGAGGGTTCATCTATTGTTTGTACTAGTATTTATTGACCCCCATTTACGGTATGGTCCTCTGGTGCTCTAGGGACTAGGACTTGTCACTTTTACTGCTGTGGCCCAGGTTCAATTCCCAGTCAGGGAAGGTGTGTTTTTTTTTGAGGGCTTCCCAGAAGGCGATGGCACCCCACTTCGATACTCTTGCCTGGAAAATGCCATGGATGGAGGAGCCTGGTAGGCTGCAGTCCACGGGGTCGCGAAGAGTTGGACACGACTGAGCAACTTCCCTTTCACTTTTCACTTGCCTACATTGGAGAAGGAAATGGCAACCCACTCCAGTGTTCTTGCCTGGAGACTCCCAGGGACGGGGGAGCCTCATGGGCTGCCGTCTATGGGGTCGCACAGGGTTGCACATGACTGAAGCGACTTAGCAGCAGCAGCAGCAGATGGTGCTGGTGGTCAAGAACCCACCTGCCTACCGCAAGAGAAATAAAGAGACACGGGTTCGATCCCTGGGTTGGGGAGATCCCCTGGAGGAGGAAATGGCAACCCATTCCAGTACCTTGCCTGCAGAATCCCATTGACTGAGGAGCCTAGCGGACTATGGTCCATAGGGATGAAAAGAGTCGAACACGACTGAAGTAATTTAGCACGAGCAAGTCTTTGAAATTAATTTGCTTCTATGCTTTTATTATTACAAACAATACTGCAGTCATAATTCGTGTACACAGGCATATAAGTAGAGTGCCAGAAGGACAGTTGTTCAATAAGAGAGTTTACGTGGCTTTACCTATGGTTCCATTCTCTAACCTTCATTGGCTTAGTAGCTATAACTCTTTTGTTATTTGAGTGACTGCTTTAGGCTTTAGAGCAGACATCTGTAACTTGCCCCAGTTTGCCCTCAAGTGATCACACCTCTTCACATTTCTCCATTACCTGCCTTTATGCTATCATTGCCATGCATTTTACTTCGCATATATTATAAACCCCTTCTTTAAACTGTCCCAAATTTTTAAAGAGATTTTCTTGATAAGAAATAATCTTATATATTTTCCATACAGATACCATATTTTGTCTTTCATTCCTTTATATACATCCAGAAGTCTATCTGGTGTGGGTTTCCTTTTTTCCTGAAGGACTCTTTGAACATTTCTTATGTTGTGGATCTGCTGGTGATGAAGTCTTTCAGCATTTGTATGTCTGTAAGTGACATTATTCATCATATCTTTTATTTTTGAAAGATATTTCATGAGGGAAGATTAATAGAATTCCATGTTGACTTTCTTTTTTCTCTGTTTTTTAAAGATGTTGCTCTACTGCCTTTATTTTTGTTTTCTGTATCTAGCACACCTTATTGCTTTGGCTGCTTTAGAGATTTTTTTTTCTTTTTATATGGATTTAAGCACTTTAATAGCAATGTGCTAGGTGTATTTTTCATATTCCTTGTGCTTTAGTGATGAGAGAGATGAACAGAGAGAACCCAGGCATTTGGAAAGGGTTTCTTTCAGGTAGTCAGCAGAGTTCTGATATGAGCATGTTTGGGGAGAAATGCCCGAGATGAAAAAAAGAAACCTTGGAAAAGATCATGGGACAGTGCCTGGTATTCACATGGTATAGGCAATTGTACCTGTCTCCTTGGACGAGTGGCTTTATCATTCTCATTAAAATTAGAATATTTTCTGTCTTTTTTCTTCAAAAATCATTCAGCTCTGCTCAGGAGCTTCAAACACTCTCATGTTAGGCCTCTTAAAATTGTCCTAGCATTCAATGTCCTATGCATTAAACACATGTTTGGGGAGAAATGCCCGAGATGAAAAAAAGAAACCTTGGAAAAGATCATGGGACAGTGCCTGGTATTCACATGGTATAGGCAATTGTACCTGTCTCCTTGGACGAGTGGCTTTATCATTCTCATTAAAATTAGAATATTTTCTGTCTTTTTTCTTCAAAAATCATTCAGCTCTGCTCAGGAGCTTCAAACACTCTCATGTTAGGCCTCTTAAAATTGTCCTAGCATTCAATGTCCTATGCATTAAACATTAAACTGTGATTTTCATTTCAGATGTTTTCAGTTAGTCATGTCTTTTAAATTCCATTTGGTGACTTTATTACATCAGAAGTTATAGTTTTTGTTCATCTCTAAAGTTTTATTTTGGCCATTTTTATATGTTACACATTTCTACAATTCTTTGAACATATGTAATGCGGTTATGATAACTGTTTTCAAGTCCTCTCTGTTGATTTTAACATGGTGTCAATTCTGGTTCAGTTTGGTTCACTAACTATTCTTCCCCTTATGTCACATTTTCCTGCCTCTTTGCATGCCTGACATTCTTTGATTGGATGCCAGATATTGCCAAACTTTACCTTCTTACATACCGGTTATTTTGGTATTCCTATAAATCTTCTTGAATTTTGTTTTGGCATAGAATTAAGTGACTTGTAAACAGTTTGATTTCTTTGAATATGGGTTTTATTATTATTTTTTTAAGGTAAGTCACTCTAAGGCTGATTAATCCAAGTAGTAAGGCACAACCTTCTTTGAGTGTGCTTCTCAATGACCCTTGTGAGTAGTCTTGTCTGGCTTGGGGAGTGAGTACAACTGCCTGTACCATGTGAAGACCAATCATCTTCTTACCCAAAGTTGGGTTAGTAATCCAATAGCTCTCTCTGTATAATTCTTGACAAGGCTTGGTTATTTCTGAAAAAAGAAAAGAAACACTTGTTCAATTTGAGACCAAAGGTTGGAAGCAACAGAACCCTGCACCTGACAATGCTTCTTGTGCAGACCTGGATACCAAGAGTTGTTGGCCCTTCCTCTCTTGGTTCTGCTGAATTTCACAAGCATTCATGAGCTCCTGGGCTTTTATAACCAGTGTTTGAACATTCTTTCTACCCTCTTCATGTATATTTTTATCTGCCTCTGTCCCTCACACACTAAACTGCCCCATCCACCCACATTCTTTTCTTCCTCTTCAGCTTTCTAGGATCTTGCCTTAGAATTCCTTCAATCACTGAGCACTTACTAGGTGTCAGGCCCTGCTCCAGGAGAGATGCTGCATCCTCAGCAAACCCAATCTCTGCCTGTGGCGCCCCCTTCTGGAGGTATCAGAAAGTGTCAGGGCTGTGGTTCCTGGCTCCTCTGCCCATCTGGGCCTAGGGGCGCTAGCAGTGTTTGAGACAAAAGAAGCGTAAGGAACAATGGAAAAATTGATGAATCTAGATCTAGAAGGGAGGTAAGATTAAAAACTCCCCACATATTCCATGTGTTTTACACTTCTTCAAATGACGTCATAGCTGTGTCCACCACTGTCCTCCTTTTAACCTGTACTCACACCTCCTTTTAACCTGTTAATCTATGGCCACTCTATAATCTATAAAAATATGCATAAGCATTATGTAAAAACAAAGTTATGTTATTTCCATCTTAATTAGAAATTCTCCAGGCAAAATTATACATTAATTAATTTAGTGTCAGTCTAGGCACTTAAAGATAATGACAGATCTTAAAAATGCAACTTGAGCTGAATCATAATGCAGAAATGCATGCTGGATTAATACATTGAATGATACCTATAAACATTCCCCAACCCCAAACTGTCAGTGGAATAATGATAACAATGACTTCTAGAATTATAAAAGTAAATTTATATTTTAAAGCTATTAGATGGTATATTTAACTTATTGAATCATATAATTTTAAATGCTATAAACTTAAATATGTATTGAAAATAAAGTTATTTTATTGGATCAGTAGAACCAGAAAAAGAAGCTTAGGCAATTAAGTGTCATGAGGATTTTGAAGAGAACATAAATCCAAGGCATGTATAAACTAGAATACTCTGCAACCAATATTTTCTACATATTAGAAAAATCTGGAAGATAGCAAAAATAACTTTTAGACCAAAATTATTAAACCAGTGTGATGCATAAAGGAGTCATCTCTAGAAATACAGCATAAATATCTTCCATGCCATTATATGTCAAGTTTTAGAAGTCTTCAAAGTCTTTAAAAGTATCAAGATTTAACCTTATTGTCAACTTAATTTTTTTTCTTATTCCTGGCACAGAGACCATTAATTATCTAGACCACTAACTTATCTCTTTTTAAATTTTCCCCTGATTTAAATTTCAGCAAGAAAGAAAGTTCAGGGATCGGTGAAGGAGAAGAGAGAGAAAAGAGTCAAAAATGTATTTGAAGAAATAATGACTGCAATTTTCCTAAACCTGAAGAAGAAAACAGATATCCAGATACAGGAAGCACAGAGGTCCCAAATAAGATGAACTCAAACAGACCAACACCAAGACATATCATAATTAAAATGGCAAAAGTTAAAAACAAAGACAGAATTCTAAAGGTAGCAAGAGGAAAACAATGACTCATACACAAGGAAACCCCCATACCAGCTGATTTTTCTGCAGAAACTTTTCAGGCCAAAATGAAATGACATGATATATTTAAAGTGCTGAGAGGGGAAATCTACAACCTAGGATACTCTGCCCAGCAAGACTGCCACTTAGAATTGAAGGCGAGATAAGAAATTTCTCAGACAAGAAGGAAAGTTCAAGAAACCCCATGGATGCTATCCAGTGGGATCCTGGGACAAGCAGCTCAGTGACTACTCCACTTTGGAAAGACACACTATGGCATTCGTACTGCGAACCAGAATGCCTCTGTCTTTGGATTCAGATTGGACCTGGAACTGGGTCAAGACAAGACAAGACTAAGTGCCATGATCACAGGGCAGCTACCCCACTGACAGCACTGATGCAGACAATTCTGGGAAGCTCTTGAGAACTTTCCCCTCTCTTTGACTTATGACCCACCAGCTCCCTTCATCCTCCCACCACAGGAAAAGATGCTTCCCTTTTGTGTCCTGTCACAAGAGCCAGGCAAGAACCAACAGGGCAGATGCACTTTCCTATGGGTCTCGCCCAAGGAAGGTGGTTCTAGAGCTCAGGCTGACCCAAGACCCCACTGCCAACCAAGACGACCCGGAGGAGTCCCAGTGTGCTGCAGAGGGTGGGGCTGACATCCTAGCATGTTCCTGCAAGCCCGGGGTGCACCTGCCCTGCACTTAGGGGAGAGGGTCATAGAATAGTGTCTGAAGCTTCTCTACAGCCTGAAGAGAATGGACTTCAGATTCTTGAAGGGGCAAGCGGTCCTTTCCACCAGCACAAGGCCTTTCCCTGGCCTTGGAGGACAGGTCTTGCAGAAGTTGGTTTTGAGGGAGACGCCAAGGGATGCCAAGAGACGCCAAGGCAGCGATAGATGCCCAGTCAGTGATCTTGAGTTGAGACATCTGCAAGTTACTCTCAAATGATGGAGCAAGTCATGTATACAGAGTGAGAAAGCAAACACGGGAAAATGTTGACTGTGCATGTTGGAGTACAGAATATATGACGTTAGTATTTTGATTTTTTTGTTATGTTTCAAGTATTTCATGTTTTTGTTTTTTATTGAGTTTTGGGAACTCAATTTCCAGTTTCTCATTGGATGAAAGCAAGACATTAAATTTCTGAGATGAAGGGAGAATGAAGGTGAAAGGCTGCTCAACCCTGGCATCTCAGCCCCTCCAGCCTGGGCAACACCTAGGAGCCTGGGGCAGGGCCTCACTACTTCCTCTGACCTGGCTCCGGGAGCCTCTCCTGATAAGCCCACGGGTACTGCCTCTTTTCTGCATACCAACAACTCAATTCATGAAGCCTGAAGTTCTTTATCTACCTATCTTTGGCTCCATTTCCTGTGCAGAGTTGGGTTCTCTTTTCTTACGTCACGCAAAAAAAAAAGTATGGGAGATTGAGATCAGCCAATGTAAACTATAGCAAAGAGTTTGATTTTATTTTAAATGCACTAGGTTCATTCTCATCTCTCCCTAGAATCTCCACTAATATTTAAAATATCTCACCAGAAAACATGTCTATTACAACACCATTTCATTAGTGAAAGCTAGAGCCTCCTTGACACTCAGTTCCTGTCAAGTTAGATGGCAGACATTGCCGTTTGGATTGAAGGACTACAGATAATGTCGGCTACTAGCCTGGCTGACAGATGGTATGTTTCCTTCAATATTTTGTAGCTTTGTTCTTGGACAGCTTGCTTCCTGACAGGATGCAGTAGGAAGCACAAGTGGAATGTGCTGATCTTTTGCAAAAAAGGTTTCGTTTGATCAGAATGGAGAACACTAAACAAGATAATTAGATAATTTCTTCAGAAATTCAAAGACATCAGAAACAACAAAAACATACAGTCAGGAGACAGTTCCAGGTAATAAGGACAAAATTTAGAAACTTTAATTGGAACATGGGGAAGTATCAGTACGACAACACACACAATTCTTAACCTCTCCCACATATGTATAATATAGAGGCATATGTTAAATGTGTCTGATAGCTATATCCATACACATATAACATGTAGATATGACAGTTTTTAAACAATGGGAAAATTTATACCTTGAGCATAAAAGAGGTAATGTTATTGAAATAATGTTAATGTACTTAGATTTGATCATTGATTATGGTTGTATAGGACAATGCCCTTAATATCAGGAAATTCATGCTGAAGTGTTTAGCAGTGAAGCAGACTTTTTGTCTGCATTTAATAAAGTGATATGAGTGTATGTGTCAGCCCAGACAGAGAAAAGGAGAAAATGACTGTTAATTGCTGTATTTAGATGAACAGAATAGAGATCTTTGTTGTATGGGTCTTTCCAATTTTCTGTTGGTTTGAAAAATTTCAAGGTAAATAATTGTGGGGGAGAGGGGTCAGAAATGATTATAAAACACAGGAAGTTGTGAAGAGCTGAGTCCTGGACTAAGTATTGGCTCTCAATGGGTCTCTCCCTTGCAGAAGGGTGTGACAGTGACCAATGCCACTTACTGGTACAAGAAAATGTAAGTCACTGGTGTAGGGTACAAACCCATGTGAGGTCCCTTCCTGCCACCTAAGCGCAAATCCTGCTTTGAAGAATCAGCTTTCTAACCTGTGAATCTGCTAAGTTGGAGGCTATCTTACATATCTTTACAGCTTCTGAATGAGATGTCCTGATTTTATATTGAAAAGTAAAAGACAGAGGGTATGCAAAATTTATTTTCAAGAAAAAAAAAAAAAACCAAATGAGAGTGGAGTAATTTGAAAGCTGCCAGTTCCATCTAGGAGGCTTTCCTGGTGGTTCAGGGATGAAGAAGCTGCTTGTAATGCCAGGAATCATGGGTTCAATCCCTGGGTCAGGAAGGTCCCCTGGAGGAGGGCGAGGCAACCCACTCTACTATTCTTACTGAATCAGATGCGACTGAAGTGACTGAGCAGCAGCAGTTCCACCTAGGTAGGTTAGATCTCTCTCTGTGGGTCCTAAACACAGGCCTCTAGGATGGAACTTTTGCTCAAGTATAGCAGTGAACAGCAGACTCTCAGGATCCTTCTCTGGCAAAAATTCTATCATAGTGTCCTTGGGTCCCCTGTCAGGTGAATATGTATGAGACTGCTGCTCTGCTTGCAGATACCCAACCTGGGTGGGGGGAAATTTTTGCCTGAGTACCTTGGTTCCCAGACAGTTGGACACAATGAATATTTCCATGTAATATTCAGTTCAGTTCAGTCGCTCAGTTGTGTCCAACTCTGCGACCCTACGAACTGGAGCACACCAGGCCTCCCTGTCCATCACCAACTCCCGGAGTCCACCCAAACCCATGTCCATTGAGTCGGTGATGCCATCCAACCATCTCATCCCCTGTCGTCCCCTTCTCCTCCTGCCCTCAATGTTTCCCAGCATCAGGGTCTTTTCAAATAAGTCAGTTCTTTGCATCAACTCCAAAGTATTGGAGTTTCAGCTTCATCAGTCCTTCCAGTGAACACCCAGAACTGATCTTTAGGATGGACTGGTTGGATCTCCTCGCAGTCCAAGGGACTCTCAAGAGTCTTCTCTAATACCACAGTTCAAAAGCATCAATTCTTCGGCGCTCACCCTTGCTTATAGTCCAACTCACATGTAATATTAGGTGCTCAATAATGTGTAATTTTGGAATGAAGTATGCATTCAGCCTTGGTTTCTATCACCCTGGGGTATAAACGTAGTGGGCACGTTAACGTTTGAATTCTCTGCTTTAGGCTGAAGGAAAAAAGTTTTATAATTTTGATTTGTACAAAAAGGTGATAAACAACAGAATGCAAATAAAATAAGCTTTATTTTAGGATCTTTATAATCCCCCAACCTTCCAGGAAAAGGGACATGTGCTGAAGAGCTGATGAATGGTCTGCAGTGACATTATTCTGACGTGTTCTTCATCCAAGTCCTTGCCATTTTCTTCCAGCTGCTGCTGACTCTAGTTATCCACAGGAGGGACATGGGAGGGAAAAGGGTTAGATTTTTCTCAAGATGATCTGTGAATATAGGCATTGGTGTCCCTTGGGCAGTTATATTTGTAGGCTGAAGGGCTGAGACTTCTGCAAACTGGAGTAAAAATCTAAAGTAGTGTGAAATCTTGCTCTTCCTCTCAGATTTGGATTTTGCTTGTTTTGTTGTTTTTCTCATCAGTTGGGGACTATGTTCTGTTGAAATAAAAGAAAAATTTTCACACAGTTCCAGCATTCGTTGTCACCTGAAACAGAAAACAAAACAAAAACAACAAAAAAAAGTGAGGATTTTCTGTCAGATTCTGCTGATAGCTAACTGAGGTTGCAGTGAGAGCTAAGAGAGGAAAGATGCCATGTGCCACCTGAATGCATTACGAGGATAAACGGTGGCAGTCAGCTACAATCCGGAAAGAGAAAGCTGTGCTAGCAGATGAGAGGAAAGTCCTCTGCAATATACCATCTGCCCTGTGGTGTGGAACACAGGACTCCACCACCCCAGAACATTGATGGCCCTGCTCAAAACTGCTGCATGTGGCTTAGCCAGATCCCTACCCCACC
>SJXQ01001536.1:531719-718207 GCA_006408695.1 Aepyceros melampus | reverse complement strand
AAGAGACAGCCCTCACCCCGCTCAGCATCAGTTTACTCTCCATTCTACTCTTGTGGAGGAAAAAGGAAGACCTTTCACACCTCTCAGGAGAGAGGTGCCTAGCTTCAAGCATGCACATTCAGAAACAGTCTGTTCTAGGACTTCCCTGGTGGTGCAATAGATAAGAATCTGCCTGCCAGTGCACAGGACGTGGGTCCCATCCCTGGTCTGGGATCCATATGCCAGGAAGCAACTGCTCCGTGCACCACAGCTACTGAGCCCATGCTCTAGAGCCCTCAAGCTGCAACTACGGAAGCCTGCACGCACTAGGGCCCTCGAGCCACAAGTACTGAGCCGCTACGCTGCAACTCCTGAGGCCCATGTGCCCTGGAGTCAGCAAGCCGCAACGACTGAGCCCGGGTGCTGCAACTATTGATGCCTGTGCTCCTAGAGCCTGTGCTCTGCAACAAGAGAAGCCGCTGCAACGAAAAGCCTGGGCACCACAATTAGAGAAAGCCCGCATGTAGCAACGCAGACACAGCACAGCCATAAATAAATAAGTAAAGCAGTGTGTACACGTCAAAAAAACAAAAAAGGCAGTCTGTTCTAGGAAAGAAAGGCTGTTTTAAATGGGAATCTGGCTCCTAAATCCATGTCCTATCCCTTTTAAATAGAAAAGTGGTGCTATTGTGAAACCAGGAGGGTCCTCAGACACTGTCAGTGCCTTGTGACTTATAATAAGAAATACATACTTGGTCTTCATCCCTATTTCTGACACAGAACTCTGAAAATCCTTGTAATTTCCTAAGCAATGGAGGGATAAAGGTACTTGTGTTTATATTAATAAAGCAACCTTTGGAAGCAAGTAATGGGGGTGCTTCTTGCCAGGAAGGTCCATCTTGTGATGAGAGGGTTGGAACTTCCGGTCCCAGCCCCCGACCTATGGACGGGGAAAGGGGCTGGAGATTGAGTTCAACCACTATGGCCAGTGGTTTCATCAATCAGGCCAGCGTAATGAGTTTCCATAAAGTTCAAAAGCTTTTCAGGATTATGAGAGCCTCCGGGTTGGTGACCACACGGAGGTGCTAGGAGAGTACTAGGCTTTCTCTGAGAAGGCATGGAGGCTCCACACTTTCCCCCATGCCCTGCCCTGTGCATCTCTTCCATCTGCTGTTCCTGAGGTATATCCTTTTATAATAAACTGATAGTACATCAAGTATAATGTTTCTCTGAGTTCTGTAGGAACAACTCTAGGAAATTAACTGAACCTGAGGAGGGGTGGTGCTATCCTGATTTCTAGCCAGTCAGTCAGGAGTTCAGGTAACAATCTGGGCTTTCAACTGCCCTCAGGAATGGATAGGGTGTGGAGGTATGGGGTAATCCTGTATGACTGAGCACTTAACCTTAGCCTGTGGAATGGGAAATCTCCCTTACCACGTCAGAACTGGTTCCAGAATCTAAATATATTCAAGTATACTTCCTTTGCCCCTGAAGAAACAGTAGGTCAAGAGGTTAAGTAGTAACTAAAGCTACATGACCTGTAAGTTGAGAAACCGAAGACTGGAATTCAGCTTAAATGATAGGGTGAATTTAGTAACTAAATGGTGGGTTTCCGAGAGCCATTCCTGGAGCCTGGAGTCTGGGGACCTGTAGAGAGAGCATCTTTCTAGATAGAGAGAACTATGAGAATTATCAATTGTGTAATAGTGTTGTTCTCCACGTCTTTTGTTTTGATAGCCAGATGTGGCAAGAGAAGAGAGCGATCTGAGGGTGGTCTTTCCCTGTGGGTTTTGACCGCTTATCTTTGGAATATGACTCAGGTGAGGTGGAAGGCTCTGCTTTTCTCCCCTGATGTCTGCGTTTTCATTGTATAGCTGGGCAGTGGATTCCAAGATCCGCCTGTAGAAGTGAGAAGTGCATCCTCTTCCAGGAAATAATTACTGGTGAGTCGAGTTACACACATTTGCTTCCAAAGATGCTCTCTGCAGTTCCTTGTCCTGTGCTTCTGCCTCAGCCCAGAACAAAACCAGGACTCAAGGGTGGGACTACAGTGTGATGGGGCAGAAGCTGAACTTTCACCACCTGATAGTCTGCACTAAGATGGAAACTTATGGGGCGAGAAGCCACCTGAGGGGGGATGGGCACTGGTGCTTAAACTCAGGAGCCATGAGTTCTTGAGGAACCTGCCTCGTCTCCTGCATTACTGAGGAACCATGATAAGTGGACCCCAAATATGGGCAAGACTGATGATATTCTCGGAAAGCTAGAAAAGCCTAACGGGCACCATTCAGAAACTGTAATTAGCTAGAACATTTCAGGAAAGCTAAGATGCTTCATCTTAAATAATGAAGTTTATTTGTGCTGAAACATGGCAGAAGAGTTTCTCATGATCCCTTCACTCTCTGCACTCTGGTTTGCCCGGGGTTCCTCAGCTTGCATATGCCAGTGGGGGCCAGAGAAAGGGAGGTGAGGTGTGGACCAGGGAGAATGCAAATGAACAGACACACCACTGACATAAAACTTGGTCCCAGAACTGAATTCAGCCTAATCACTTCAGAGATGATCTCAATCAGTCTAGACAGAGATGGTGCGAGGTAGAAGCTACCAGAGTTTTATTACTCAGTCTTCTGGTTGTTGGGGGTTATTCTCTCGGTATTGGGAATACTCACTGGCTCAGTCTCCATCAGAGCTGGTCCTGCACATCACACACAGAGGCAATGCTGCTGGGAGGCTGGTGGGAGTTGTGGAGACTGGAATGTGTCAGATACTTTTTATCTAGTGAGTCCTCCAGGACTTCATTCACATCTTCCTCCTGGAGCCCCATGCTGAGCCTGAGTGGGGGATGGAGAGGGCGGCAGACAAGACAGGAGGTGAAAATAAGGCGACCAGCATCAACCTGGCAGCTGGTGCTCATCTGAAGCTCATGGAAGAGACACTAGAAACCAAAAGGCCTATCCTCTCAGAGAGAAAAAACGTAACAATCCACTTCTAACTGGGATTTCAGTGTGCATAGAATAGGGGTAGGAGAGAGAGCAGCATGTGTTCAGTGCACTGACCGCTAAATGTGGAGGAGGAAGGAGACTCAACAACTTCTCTAAAATGTACTCTGACACCAGGACACTCAGAGTCCTGTCACGCAGACATTAAAATGCTGTGGACGAATTTCATTCATGAGTCTGTGAAGGGGCCCAGTGAGTACTAGCTCCGGAGGGAGTGTGACCTCCTAGGACTCTTGCGCTTTTAGATCTCTCTCTCCATATATGTATATACATGAATATAGCTATATATATGACATCATTGGCTTTATTTTTCAAGATATTTCTGGCTATGAAACATTAGCCAGCATATCTCAGGGCAACTGGGCAGAAACAGGCATTTCACTTCAGTTTTTAATCATACAGGTTTTCAGAAAATAGAGACCAGGTTTCTCTGGCTGGTTTACCTTTAGGTCAACATGACTCAGTTAACTAAACTTGAGGAATTACTATGAAATGGCAACTAATACAAGAACTTCAATGAGAACAGATAACATGGGTTAAAGGACACATCACTATATGATGAATGAATGAAACAGGAACAATCAGCAGCTTCTGGTTTCTCCTGGATCTGGGACCTTTGGCCTCTGGGTCTCTTGCTTCAGAACTCCTCTCTAGGTTTCACCACTCCATTAACAGCCCTTTCATCACTCAGAGTTACCTGGCTGCCAGTGACTCCTGTCCCTCTTCATCCTTCCTATCATGGTGATTTTCTGTGAACCAAAAATAGAGACAGCTAGTGGGAAATTGAGCTGGTCTCATCTCATGCTTACAAATACAAGGGCCTATCTGACCAGAGGTACAATACTCTACATGTTTGTTCAGAATGCTCTGGGAGAATTATTCCAGGAGGGCTAAAGTTGCGTCTTTAGAGGAGCAGCCTAGCAGGCTTTCCTGAGCAACGGTGAACAATACATTGCTGGTTGGCTGAATCGTCACCAGGACATCTGCTATTGAGTCAAGGCAAAAAGTTCACAATGTCCTGTTCTCCAATACACAGGAGGCTTGGCTGGCTGTCTTCTGCACTCCTTCAGCTCTAACCTTCATTTCCCCCACAAACTTGGTTGATGGACCATGGCTGAGTCCCAATACTGCTCTCACACAGACACTCCAACAACCACAGAGGAGCAAATACAACAGGAGAAACCCCCTGTTCTATCTAAATGACTGGACGGGGGGACCTCTGCTGATAAGTGTAAAGAGACTCTTCCCCATTTCTTTTTTTTTCTCTCCTGACCCTGCCCAGAGACCAGCCCATTTGCAGAACTGTGTTGTTGAGGCAGCTGAGCAGGGATGTTAACCACAAATGAGAACCTACCGCTCTAGTCCAAAAGGGACTAATTGTCTGAAACGTGTGAAGAGTGTCCCCTCCTTTTTTTTCTGTCTCAATTTTCTTGCCTCTTTGATCTTAGAGTAGCCCCCTGCGGTTCTGCAGGACAGTGTGACAGGAGAAATGACTGGGAGAACCCAATCTTTCTGAACAGAGGAATGTGGAAGAGGCCCCTTGGGAACTGGAAAGTAGAAAAGAAATGCCAGAGAGGGGAGAGGCTGGGAAACGATCTACGGACTGTCAAAAATATTAGGGTTCATCCCCAAACTCAGCCTGTGTGGAAGAGAGACAAGCAATCATGGCAAAGGATTAGAGAACTGAACTACCATATAAACCATCAGCTAGTCCAGACTAAACCTAGTGGCATACTTGCTGAACTGACCCAAACAACACATTAAAGGCCCTGAACACTAAACTGATGTTGGAACTGCTACCCATAGAACATAAGACAGAACTTGCAGTCTAATCCTAGAAGTGGTTGATTATCTGCTAAGAAATAATCCAGAGGGCTTTAATAGGACCCAGTGTCTCACAATATAATATTCAAAATCTCCAGAGTACAACCTAAAAGGACATAACATAAAAAATATGTATATAATCATTTGTTCATATTTTAGATGAACAAAAAAGCACTTGACAAAACAACGTCAATTCAAAATAGAATTCTTAGCAAATAAGGAACTTCCTTAAATAAGTTGGAAGTTTTATTTAGCTGGACCACGGCCTGCTCATATTTGTGTAAAACTTGGTTGATGGACCATGGCTGAGTCCCAATACTGCTCTCACACAGACACTCCAACAACCACAGAGGAGCAAATACAACAGGAGAAACCCCCTGTGCTATCTAAATGACTGGACGGGGGGACCTCTGCTGATAAGTGTAAAGAGACTCTTCCCCATTTCTTTTTTTTTCTCTCCTGACCCTGCCCAGAGACCAGCCCATTTGCAGAACTGTGTTGTTGAGGCAGCTGAGCAGGGATGTTAACCACAAATGAGAACCTACCGCTCTAGTCCAAAAGGGACTAATTGTCTGAAACGTGTGAAGAGTGTCCCCTCCTTTTTTTTCTGTCTCAATTTTCTTGCCTCTTTGATCTTAGAGTAGCCCCCTGCGGTTCTGCAGGACAGTGTGACAGGAGAAATGACTGGGAGAACCCAATCTTTCTGAACAGAGGAATGTGGAAGAGGCCCCTTGGGAACTGGAAAGTAGAAAAGAAATGCCAGAGAGGGGAGAGGCTGGGAAACGATCTACGGACTGTCAAAAATATTAGGGTTCATCCCCAAACTCAGCCTGTGTGGAACAGAGACAAGCAATCATGGCAAAGGATTAGAGAACTGAACTACCATATAAACCATCAGCTAGTCCAGACTAAACCTAGTGGCATACTTGCTGAACTGACCCAAACAACACATTAAAGGCCCTGAACACTAAACTGATGTTGGAACTGCTACCCATAGAACATAAGACAGAACTTGCAGTCTAATCCTAGAAGTGGTTGATTATCTGCTAAGAAATAATCCAGAGGGCTTTAATAGGACCCAGTGTCTCACAATATAATATTCAAAATCTCCAGAGTACAACCTAAAAGGACATAACATAAAAAATATGTATATAATCATTTGTTCATATTTTAGATGAACAAAAAAGCACTTGACAAAACAACGTCAATTCAAAATAGAATTCTTAGCAAATAAGGAACTTCCTTAAATAAGTTGGAAGTTTTATTTAGCTGGACCACGGCCTGCTCATATTTGTGTTAGGAGACAAAATTTCTTCTCTATTGTCAGCAGTCACCATCATAAAACAATAAAAAAAGGTTTGCTTGTTCATGGAAATATGAATAAATAAAACAAAAACTAGCTCAGCTGATGAAAGACATTATGATCATTAATTAGAACACCCAATATTATTAAAAATGTCAATTCTCCTTAAACTTTTCACAGATTTAATGCAATGCCACTCAAATTCCCAATAGGATTTTTTTCTAGATTAATGACAAACTGACTGTAAAATCTATATGGAAAGGCCAAGAACTCTGTTTTAGGCAAAGAGTTCTTAGATAAAACTAGACAATGATGATCCAATAAGTTGGATCACTCTGAAAGAAAGTTAAGAGAATGAAAAGATAAGCCACAAACTGGGAGAAAATACTGACAAGTCAAATATCCAATAAAGGACTTATAGCCAGAAATATAAAGAACTCTCGACTCAATAATATGAAAAACTACTTTAAAATGAACAATATAGTGGACACTCACTTTTCCAAAGATATATGGATGATCAGTAGACATATGAAAAGATCTTAAAAATCATTAGTCAATAGGAAAATGCAAATTAAAAATCACAATAATAAGCAACCACACACCTATTAAAAAACAAAAAGCCCAGAAACAACAAGCTGATGTCAAGAGCTGGTATTGAGAACAAATGTGATCTAATTCATTGCTCAGGGGAATGTGAAATGGTTTTGTCATACTGGAAAACAGTTTGGTAGTTTCTTATAAGTTAAATGTACTTTCTTATAATGTACACTTGAAGGATATGTACACTCTCTTTAAGCTTCCCTTGGGGCTTAGATAGTAAACAATCCACCTGCAATACAGGACATGGGTTCAACCCCTGAGTTGGGAAGATTAATCTGGTCCCATCACTTCATGGCAAATAGATGGGGGGGCCGGGGGAGTGGAAACCATGGCAGATTTTATTTTCCCGTGCTCCAAAATCACTGCGGACGGTGACTGAGAGCCAGAAGAATCGCCGGTTTCGATTTGTGGGTTCTGGGTAAGACTCTTGAAGAGTCCTTTGGACAGCAAGGAAATCCAGCCAGTCAATCCTAAAGGAAATCAACTCTGAGATTAACAAAACTATGCAGATGACAATACCCTTATGGCAGAAAGCGAAGAAGTGCTGAAGAGCCGCTTGATGAAAGTGAAAGAGGAGGGTGAAAAAGTTGGCTTAAAACTCAACATCCAGAGAACTAAGATCAGGGCATCTGGTCCCATCACTTCATGGCAAATAGATGGGGAAACAGTGGAAACAGTGACCAATTTGTCACACACACACACACAAACGTACACTCACCATATGACTCAGCAATCCTCCTCCAAGATATTTATCCAAGCAAAACGAAGTGAAAATGTATTTTCACACACAAATCTGCATGTGAATCTTAACTATGAATCATAATCACCCCAAACCGAAAACAATCCAAATGTCCTTCAGTGGATGACTGGATAAACAAAAAGTGGTGCACCTCTCTCATGGAATAGCACCATCAATAAAAAGGAACAAAATACTGATACATTCTGGAGATTTAAAATATATCTAAAGGGACAGAAAACAGATCCAGTGGTTGCAGGGACTTGATTTGGAGGAAACGGCTGACTACAAAGAGGGACAAGTGAACTTTGACAAGTGATGGGGCTGTTCTGTATCTGGATTGTGGTGGTACTTTTACGTAACACTGTATACATTTTTCAAAACTCACAGAACTGATTCTACAGTGGGTCAGTTTACTGCATATCAAGTGTCTTAAAAACCAAAAATGACTGGATGGCCTGCTGCCTCCTGCTCCAAAAGCCTGTGATGATGAAAACAGCTTTCACACTGTGGTCTCCAGCCCCATGTGTTCTCCACTGTACTCTCGAGTACCACTGTCATGGTCCCCAGGATACAGGGTGAGAAGCAGGTACACTGTAAGCACCTGACAGTCCTCTTCTTTTAAAATTGTAACCCAAGTGCTGATATTAGGCTATTGATTCTGAAGGCATCCACTTCACAGACAGCTATCTCAAAGGAACACTCGGGCAGCTACAGGGCCAGATGAAGAGGCAAGGTGCCCCACGTCTGAAGTTTCTCTTGTTTTAGAGATCCCTGGCTGATTTCGATCCTTGATATCTGACCCTTGTTTTTCTTTCCTGCACTTTAATCACCAATAAAGAGTGAACCTATGAAATCCTAGGCACCCCACCCTCAACCCAAATTAGGCAGAACCACAGCCCTGTGCTGTCTCCCTCTTTTTAGGTAAGCGGACCCTAACCTCACTGGGTAGCCCTGGGTGAGCCGTGTACCCTCCGGGAAATGTGAGCGATACACCTCATGTTTTTCAAAGTTCCCTGATGGTTGTAGCCGAGGTATATCTTGCAATCATAAGAACCACAAGGGCCAGTACAGTGACAACATTGGCTCCTTTTTGGAATATGTCTGTGGAGACGCGCCTTGGGCCCAGGGTTGGACTCCCAGGTACTTCTAGCTGATAGCTTCACTCTGGAGTGGGTTGCCACTTCCTTCCCAGGGGTTCCTCCTGACCCAGGGATCGAACCCACGTCTGTATCTCCTGCATTGGCAGGCAGGTTCTTTACCAGCTGAGCCACCAGGGAAGCTGTCCTGTAGCTGAGAACACCACAGAACCGCAGGACACCTGGCTGCAATGTCACTGTGGGAGCTGTGAAGCTGGGGAGTCTCATGTGAGGCTAAGACCTCTGGAGGAGCTAAGTGTTCTCAGAGCCTATAAGATAACTTACCAGTGGAGAGTTTGCTGGCAAGTCTTTCTGCCAGCTGGCTTCCTTGGGCCAGGAGCTCACAGAATCTCTGTCTCTGGTAGTAGGTCTTGTCAGTGCTCTTGAGGAAACTCTCAAAAGTCTTGATTGTGTTCTTTGCATGCTGCGTGAATAAATGACAGACACCTTTCCCTTCCTGTATCTTCTGTCGTAAGCAGGTCAGTTCTCGGGCCTGAGCCTCAATCAGGGAATCATATCTCCTAATGTGGCAAAGAAAAGTAAAATGTAAAAGTGAATGTCGTGAATGATAAAGTTATGGAAATTTCAGCAGAGGTGTGTCTTTGATTACTTGTAAGGAATTTCCCAAGTTGAATACTTGCACAGGTTGTGTGACTTGCTTGTAACAGAAGGAATGAGGAAATAGTATTGAATTTGTTTCTTTCGTTTTCATTAACCTCACTTTAAAAAAAAAGCCCCTTCAGTTCCTCACTTCAGTCCACATCCATTTTAATGTCATATGCATCATCAAGCATTATACAGAAAGTGTGGCCAATTGGGGGTGGGGAAGCCAGGTACAGAAGTGTTGGACAGGTACATCTGGTATTAAGTGAAAGGATGAAAAGAGAAATCAGTGAGAGGGTCAAGATGAAGAGCATTCCTCTGAATGACATGAAGATAAGCTATTATAACAGCTAAGGAGGCACTCAAGAGTAATTTAAATTCTGAGTAACAATTACATGACTCTGTCTGGGATTTCACAGTTTCCTATTTTGTACAAATATTTTTTATAGATTCCCAACTAGAATGTGAGCTCTGTGAGGCTAGAGACAGTCCATATGACCCAGAGTACAGGACATAGTGGAGCACACACACCTGAATAGGCCATCAGTTAATGCTTAAAACCACGTAATCCTAATGCTAGACTAGATATTAATAGTCATCTACCCCATCCAATGCTGAAATCTCCTCAATACTAGGTAATCACCCACAGATTGTCTTTCAAAACTCTATTCCTTAGAGTTCCTATAAAGCGTCCAAAGAGTGGAAGGCAGAGATCAGGGAGAAACAAGGTCTCCAGACCTAGGCCTCTTCAGTCAAGCATCTTTCCTTTAGTGGCTTTTACACGTCTGAGCTTCTCAGATTTCATTAACCAAGGTTGAGAAGATGTCTTCAATGCCACAATCTACCCTATCTATGAAAGTCTCTAAGGATAGGCAATACTGGGCCTTGCAAATTAATAATTCATTTTCCAGGCAACGACTGCTCAATTACCTGTCTACCCAACGGCCCTACCAGCTAACACTCCACATAGTCTGATACTTTTAGAAATCAATCAATCAATCAAAGGTGGGGAAGAGAAACATTATTATCATGAAAGGCACTTGGGAACATTAGAAATTAAGAGTGTCCCTTCCCAGCCATGGCTAAGCCCCAGCCTTAAGGGCAGAGGTCCTCCTGGTCCCCTGGCTGCCACCTGCCAGGGACTAGTCTTACAGAGGCCCAGGCCTGAGGCAGCATAACCTGGGGCAGCCATCATCAAGAAACCCCTCTCAAGAGCCAGGGCTCTTTTGCCACCATGGATTCCTCCAGTCAGGACTGTATAACTAAAACAGTTACAGGGATTTTTTAGCTTACTTCCCAAATGTGACTTGCAGTTTTGTGTCAGCACTTTGTTCTCATGTAGGCTCTATAATAAAAACCGAATCTAATGTTTAAAAAAAGATGATAAGTACTAGGCCTATAAAAAGCAAGAACAGGTATAATAATTACAGCTAATATTGTAGAAAACTCCACATGTGCGTGAAATGGTTCTAACCGCTGGCCATCATGCATTTCATCTCCGTAACACTCTGAGGCAGACACTGTCAGTATTTTTATTTCACAGAAGAGGTTGCTGAGACTCATGGGAAGTTGAGTTCATTTGCCCATTGCGAATTCACAAGCCACATTGCCAGAATTCCAATACGGGCATGTGAGCCCATTTTATTCATATATTACTTCAGGGAGAATCCAGAGACTTAACTAGTCCTCCATTAGTTCCCACAGCCCCACAGGCTGTCTTTGTCTAGCTCTGTGCCTGTGTATACATTTCTTCCCTTCTCCCTGCACAAGTTTTCTCTTTATTCTACTGCCTGGGACTTCCCCACTTGACACACTTTCCCACCCAGCTTCCTCCTCACCCAAGCCATGTAGCCAGTCTCCTCTCCTCTGCCACCTCTGCTTCCTCAAAGGGCATTGTCTCCTCCAGCACAGATTCAATGAGGTCCTTGTACTCTTCACACTCTGGGGAAACAGAGACACTGGGTCAGGGGAAGCTGGCCCTGTTGCTGTGGTCCAGCCTTCACAGGAGGAGGAAGGGCCACTCCAGGACAGATATCACCTGGGAACCAGGCTCCACACAGGGAATCCCACATCTGAGTCCTCAGCCTCCCAGCTACTAGCATTTGATTCCCCCCAAATTAGAGCTGGGGAGAGAGAACCTCATAGAGGGTAAAATAACTCAGTGATTCAACCAGAATGAAGCAGAGTCAGAATTCACATACTCTGAGTTGTGACTCCAAATCTTGGGCCACTTTACCAAGCCTTGCAGGCTCTTAAGGAAAATATGAACCTGGGCACACAGTAGCAATTCCCTGTAGCACTGACAGTCCTCCCATGTTGAGAGTTTCGATAATCCCTCAGTATTTCCAAGATTTTAAAGTTTATCTAGATACAACTGTGTAAAAATGCACACGAAGGGGAGAAAACCTGAAAGACACGCTCAATGCTAACAGGTGCTCCGTTAGGTTGGCAGGAGAACTAATATACAGCATTTGCCAAGGAAATGGCAACCCACTCCAGTGTCCTTGCCTGGAGAATCCCAGGGACAGAGGAGCCTGGTGGGCTGCCGTCTATGGGGTCGCACAGAGTCGGACACGACTGAAGCGACTTAGCAGCAGCAGCCAAGGCCTTGTTCTAACAGATTTTCAAGAATTATCATCCTGAAATCATCACCTTCTCCAAGGAGGTAGAGACTTTTCCTGTTACCATTACAGATGAGGAAACTGAGGCATGGAGAAGATGAACAACTTGGGTTTGAACCCAGGAAGTCTGGCCCCAGGGCACACACTCTTAATTACTACACTGTGTTACCTATACATGAAGATGTTGGGTGATATCTTTCTTCTTCTCCAGTTTTAAAAAAAGCTGTATTATGATCATAATAAATGATGTAAACAAACCAACCAACCCTTACATCCCCATACCTAAAGCTCTTTTCACATCTTTGATAACTAGGCTTTAATTTTTATTTTTTGATCCATGTCAGTAAGTTGGATTGCAAATTTTATCTCCCATTGGTTTATTGAAAACTAATGGTAGACATTTGAAAGCGAACTCAACTTCTGCATCCATAAGCATTCTCCCCTTTTATTCTTGTCCCCCTCAGTCCTTATTCCCATGTTCCTCAGTCACTACAGCTCCACCTCTCCCCTTGCTGTGTGCTATTGATGTTCTCATTTCCAGATCTCTGTGGTTCAGTTGGGAATAGACAGCTTTAAGGACCTTTAAGGTAGGCAGGGTGTCCTGTCACTTCTTTCTTCCCTAGTGCAGCTAGCACAGTACTTTGCAAATGGGTGCTCACAAAAAGTTTGAATTAAATCCTGAGATGTTTAAGCCAACAAGGATATTATATGTTTATAGAATCTAATATATATTCCTGAGACAGAAAAAAAGTCTAGTGCCTGAATGAGATCTTAGCCTCTATTCCTCCCTATACTCTCACTGCAAACTTAACCCCTTTGTTCGTCAGTGTCTCCATCCTCTGAGAAGTGAGCGTTAACTACCTGCTTCCATCTTTCTAGGAGTGTAGTAAGACTGCAATTTATTTTGATGAAGGAGGGAAAAGAATACAGTTTGAGGGTGTTTTGTTTCTTAGAGGGAAGACAATTATTTATCACTATGGTGACTGTGACCCCAAGGACTTACTGTGTTTCTGCAGCTGGTTGGCCAGGGAGTAAACAGTAGCCTGGGACACGAGCAGTTTCTCTGTGAGGTCTCGAAAGTCCTGTTTGCTTTTTTCCAGCTGGGAGTGCAAGTACTGGTTGGTTTCCAAGATGCCCATTTCTGTCCTCAAACCAGAGGAAATGGTGTGAGATACTGCCATGCTGAAGCTTAGGTGGAAGAAGCAGAGGCAGAACCTGTGGAAAAGAAACCCAAAGAAAGAAGAAATTAGAGACAAGTGAATGGATTGTGGTGATGAATGTACAGCCTGGTAAATTACCAAAATCATTAAAGTATACAGTTATAATGAGTGAGTGACTATTACAGCATGTAACTTTTGCTTTAATAAGATTTCATTCAGTGGAAAAAAAATGTATTAGACGTGTTTTTAAAATGAAGATTCAATTTGTTACTTACTTTGGGGCCTACTTTGCCAGCATTCCTCAACTCTAAGAATCCTTAACTGTAAAAATGAGGCACAAGAAGCCAAAGCTCAGAGGTCAGGCTCTGACAAGAGTGCCAGAGAGAGGACCCAGCGTGCCAGGTAACCATGTAGAGTTGCAATAACAGAATTGGAAGGTGGGGGGTGTCATGGAATCTTGGGAACTCCTGTATTCTAGTTGACTAGGCCAAACTGATACCTAAGGCCACCTGGTCTATTCTGAAGGTCGCCACTGATGGGGACATTCCCTCAGTGGCCAATATTTGTGTACCCTTCACTTTCACTTTTCACTTTCATGCATTGGAGAAGGAAATGGCAACCCACTCCAGTGTTCTTGCCTGGAGAATCCCAGGGTCGGGGGAGCCTGGTGGGCTGCCATCTATGGGGTCGCACAGAGTCGGACACGACTGAAGCGACTTAGCAGCAGCTGCAGCAGTACTGATATTACAGACCTATCTCTTTCTAAACTTTAATGCTATTTTGTACTTCTAGTTTTGCAAGCATAGAAAACATCAAGGAATCAATATTTTCCCAAATTCTTTCATTGTCAAAAGGACTATCATGAAGTCACTTTTCCATCGGAAAAATTTAAAACTTTTAGATAGTCTTGGTGTTGTTTCCCTCATTTCTTCCACACCATTTTAATATTGTGGGGGAAAAAATCCTGAATTTAATACTGTACTTGGTATGTGAATAATTAACTTATAAGGATTACTGACTAGATTATGTCTTAATTACCTTCTTGGTGGAGACCATTATTATGGTAGCTTCTTTTCCCTCACTGGGGAAGCACATGGGCTTCTCATTAAACTTGAAATCAGGTTTGACCTCCCTGCCTCCAGCCCCATCTTCCTCTTCTCCTGTGGGTTGCTTTGTGTTTTAATCTGCACATAAGATTTTGTGCTTGTCACTTGTGAATGTCATCCTAACACCACAAGGTTTTTTTTCCAACTTGTCAAAGTCACTGAAATAGGTTTTATTTCTTTTTTTTTTAAATTATTTTGAATTTTTAAAATTTATTTATTTTAAATGAAACAAAGATGAATATTTTTAATGATAAAAGGTACACAATTCACAAAGAAGACAGAATCATAAACCATTAGACATCTTAACAACAAAGAAACATAGATACATAAAGCAAAAATCAGAAGAAACATAAGAGAAAAGAAAAAATATATAATCATAGTGAAACATTAACATTTCTCTGAGACTATTTTATCAAATGCAGAAAAATAATAGGAGCATCTTGAATGATGTCAATAATTTAAATATAATAGATTTATATTTAATTTATATTAATCATATCCTACACAAATATATTTAAAATTTTGTATTGCTATTATTAGATATCCATAGGACATTTAGAAAAACCAGCAAAAAGATAAACATTATTAAATTTTCAAAAAGTAGAATTCTTTTTTGTGTGTGTGCTTCAGTTACACATATACACATATATTATTTTTGAAATTATTTTCCATTAAAGGTTATTACGAGATATTGACTATAGTTCCCTGTGTGTGTGTCTGCACTCACTCACTCAGTCATCTCCGACTCTTTGTGACCTTGGACTGTAGCCCGCCAGGCTCCTCTGTCCACGGGATCCTCCAGGCAAGAATACTGGAGTGGGTGCCATGCCCTCCTCAAGGCTCCTCCTGACCCGGGAATCTGACCCACATCTCCCATGCCTCCTGCATTGCATGCAGGTTCTTTACCCACTGAGCCACCTGGGAAGCTCATAGTTCCCTGTGCTATACAGTAAAACCTTTGTGGCTTGTTGTGTATCCTTTTTTAAATTAGAAATCCAGCATTCTGTTCATACTAGGTCAGACAAGTGGAATCAGAATGTCATACATTTTAAAATATTCATTTTTGCCTCTGCCAGGTCTTTGTTGCTGTGGGGGCTTTCTCTAACTGCGTTGAGCAGGGGCTCCTCTCTAGCTGCAGTGTGTGGGCTTCTCATTGTGGTGGCTAGTCTTGTTGTGGAGCACAGGCTCCAGTGGATGGGCTCAATAGCTGTGGCTCACAGGCTTAGTGCTCCATGGAATGTGGGATCCTCCAGGACCAGGGATCAAACACATGTCCTATTGTCCATTGGCAGGCAGATTCGTAACCCCTGGACCACCAGGTAAGCCCCGCAAATACATCACTTATGTTCAGAGTAGTTGTCACAGAATGCCAATAGTTTGTGTTGATGCAAAGCTATTGACCTGTGGTTGTCCTCTCAGACAGAGCATAGTAAACATCAAGACCATGGGGCTATGGTGGTTGGTGGTGACCTACAGCACTCCTGTGCAGTGGGATTTAGTGACATAGAAGCTGAGGCTTAAAGAGAGGCACAGACAAGCAAGACAGAAAGTCATCCCCTGACCTCTGCTTACTTCCTACATACCAATTCCTCCCTGGCTTTGGAAGCCTGAGACTAGGGCAGCTTCCCTGAAATACTATCTCTTTAGTTGCCTAGCTTTTCCAGGCTAGTGGCCTACACATGTCTGCCCACTGCCACCTGCATAAGTGCCCCTGAACATTCATAAGAAAGTGAAGGAAGGACAAGCCAGCCCCTTGCCACCCTCCTTCTAGACTGTAGTACTGGTATGTGAGATGTCCCAATTTGCATATGACTTCAACCCTTTTAAATGCATTTTGACTTATTTTATGGCTTAGTGTATAGTTTCTCCCTGAGAATGTTCTCAGCGTACTTGAGAAACTGTAGTCTGCTCTTGTTGGGTGAAATGTCTACAGATGCCTGTAAGGTCCTATTGTTTAAATCTTATTTCTCTTCTGCCTAGTTGTTCTATCCATTACTGAAAGTGTAGAGCTGAAACCTCCAATAATTATTGTTGAATTGTCTATTTCTCCCTTTGGGTCTGTCAGTTTTTCTTCGTGTATTTTGAGACTCTGTTAGATGCATTGTGTTTAAAATGATTTTATCTTCCTGATGGTTTAACCCATTTATCATTACAAAATGTCACTCTTTATCTCTGCTAACATTGTGCTGTTGTAGTCTCCTATTTTTTCTGGTGTTAGTATAGCTACTCCAGCTTCCTTATGGTTGCTATGCATAATTAACAATTTGCATATGACTTCAACCCTTTTAAATGCATTTTGACTTATTTTATGGCTTAGTGTATAGTTTCTCCCTGAGAATGTTCTCAGCGTACTTGAGAAACTGTAGTCTGCTCTTGTTGGGTGAAATGTCTACAGATGCCTGTAAGGTCCTATTGTTTAAATCTTATTTCTCTTCTGCCTAGTTGTTCTACCCATTACTGAAAGTGTAGAGCTGAAACCTCCAATAATTATTGTTGAATTGTCTATTTCTCCCTTTGGGTCTGTCAGTTTTTCTTCGTGTATTTTGAGACTCTGTTAGATGCATTGTGTTTAAAATGATTTTATCTTCCTGATGGATTAACCCATTTATCATTACAAAATGTCACTCTTTATCTCTGCTAACATTGTGCTGTTGTAGTCTCCTATTTTTTCTGGTGTTAGTATAGCTACTCCAGCTTCCTTATGGTTGCTATTGCATAATTACGTTATGTTACCTGGCAAAAGTACTCTGCAGATGTAATAAATTTGACCTCAAAATGGGGAGACTATCCAGGTGGACTAAGCTAATCACAGGAACCCTTTAAATCTGGGTCAAGAGGTCACAAGACTAGATAGGGAGCCAGAGAGAGTCCAAGTTGTCAGCAATCCAGTGAGTCTTTATGGGCTTCGAAGGTGGACGGAGCCAGAGGCAAAGAAACACACTCCTCAGTACTACAGCTTCATCATTATTGCTACCCACATATCCTGACAACTTACAACTGCATTTATCATGTGTGCTGTACAGATTCAGGAGTCCCACTATTTCTGACCATCCTTATCTTCTGCTTTGTCCTTGCACGTTACTATAGCTGTCTGAACTGGGGGACACTATTGACAAGTTTTGCTCAGTCTCTTCTCTCACACATGTGTGGCTCTCTGACTCTGTTGCAGGCAGGGTGCTGAGCGCAGGCTCCTGGTGTTACTGGAAGCTCCTGACTCATTAGTACACTGCCCTTCCCCAACCCAAGGCCATGGTCTCTAACATCTTTACCACTTTTTGGTGTATATGACCCACCCCCAGGCTACTCCCCTTCTTAGAAAATCACTTATTCCATCCCTACAGCACTGGGGACACTACCAGGTGACCAGTCTGAGGGCCAGTTTGTAAATCAGGGTGAAACAATGACCTGAGGATGCTATGTCTAGATCACCAGAGGTGTAGGTGAATATGCCAAGGAGGTTACTTCTAAAGGCTCCACACTGCAGAAACACAGCAGAGTTGATGTCCCACCATGGAAGACACAACCTGGAGGACTGGTTGTTACACCTCAGGCCAAACACTAAATGAACTCCGGGAGTTGGTGATGGACAGGGAGGCCTGGCGTGCTGCAATTCATGGGGTCGCAAAGAGTCGGACACCACTGCGCGACTGAACTGAACTGAGACATTTTAGTACTATTTAAGAAATTCTTAACCTCAGTCTGTCTAGCTGTGAAGAACACGTAAGTTTCACACAAATCGCTTTATTCCAGTTTCCTTCAAGTTTGCTCACCAAACTAAAACTACCAGATCTTATAAAAATATTAAAAAATTTATTCACCAAACTAGAGTATGGCTTTTCTTCAATAGAGACATTCAATTACTAAACAGAAAAATTCAAAGCACAAATGAATAAATTTACAAAAAAACCTTAAAATGCTTATTTTCCATCCTAGATGTCTCTCCGAGCATTACTGAGACTCCACTATGCTCACTTAGTTGTCCCATAGGTCTCTCAATTTCATGTTTTAAATTACCTTTTTCAAGAAATGATACCTATTCCTTTCTATACAAGGGACTCACAAGTTTTCTCCAGCATCACAATTTGGAAGCATCAATTCTTCAGTGCACAGACTTCCTTGTGGTCCAACTCTTACATCCACACAGGACTACTAGAAAAACCACAACTTTGACTATATGGACCTTTGTCAGCAAAGTGATATCTCTGCTTTTTAATATGCTGTCTAGGTTTGTCATAGTTTTTCTTACAAGTAGCAAGAAATTTCATGGCTGCAGTCACCACCCACAATGATTTTGGAGCCCAAGAAAATAAAGTCTGTCACTGTTTCCACTTTGCCCCCATCTATTTATTTGCCATGAAGTGATGGGACCAGATGCCATGATCTTCGTTTTTTGAATTATGAATTTTAAGCCAGGTTTTCACTCTCCTTTTTTCACTTTCATCATGAGGCTCTTTTGTTCCTCTTCACTTTCTGCCATTAGAGGGGTATCATCTGCATATCTGAGGTTGCTGATATTTCTCCTGGCAATCTTGATTCCAGCCAGGCATTTTGCACGATGTACTCTGCATGCAAGTTAAATAAGCAGGTGACAACATACAGACTTGACATACCCATTTCCCAATTTTGAACTAATCTGTCATTCCATACTGGTTTTAACTGTTGCTTATTAACCTGCAAATAGGTTTCTTGGGAGACAGGTAAGGTGGTCTGCTATTCCCATCTCTTAAGACTTTTCCAGTATCCACACATAGAATTCAGCATAATCAATGAAGCAAAAGCAGATGTTTTTCTGGAATTCCCTTGCTTTTCTAAGACCCAATGAATGTTGGCAATTTGATCTCTGGTTCCTTTGCCTTTTCTAAACCCGGCTTGTACATCTGGAAGTTCTCCATTCAGGTACTGCTGAATACTAGCTTGAAGGATTTTGAGAATTACCTTGCTGGTATGTGAAATGAGCTCTAGCTACCTAGGTGATTCTGATTTCTAAGTTTGAGAAATACCAAGTGGTAGGAGTTCTAGAAGGAAGAATTATGAACCAGATGTTTAACAAAGACTTTTTTCCTTCTCCATCTGCTATAATCTTTCAAGGGTTCGTCATCACCTGGTATGGTGGTTCTCAAACTGGCTCTCCCAGGTGATATTTGGCAACGTCTGGAGACATTTTTTTTCATTGTCATCACTGAGGAGGATGAACAGCTACTGGCATCTAGTTAGTAGAGGCAAGGGATGCTGGTCAACACTGTACAATGCAGGAGACAGTCCACGCCTTCCAAATTAAAAACGCCAAACTGCACTCTTGCCCAGCCTGAGAAACACTGATCTGAGCCCCATCTCAAATGAAGCTATCAAAAGTACTTAGTTGTGGCCCCAGATGTAAAAAAACAATACAATTAACAAATCTTCAGGAAAGTCAATTTTTAATCCCACATTGGTGAAGAAGAAAGAGCGGGGGATTATCTTTATATTGTATATGGGTCTTCCCTGGTGGCTCAGATGGTAACAAGTCCGCTTGCAATGCAGGAGACTCAGGTTCAATCTCTGGGTTTGGAAGATCCCCTGGAGAAGGAAAATGGCAACCCACTCCAGTATTCCTGCATGGAGAATCCCTGGACAGAGGAGCCTGGCGGGAAATAGTCCATGAAGTCACAAAAGAGTTGGACATGTCTGAGCGAGTTTCATTTGTATACAAGTCAAACAAATACAGATAAAATGCAAATGTCACAGGAATATCTAAAATAAATGTCACATAAATACCTAAAATACACTTCAGAATAATGTAAGCAAGATTAGGCTTTACTCTCAACCTCAGGGGATACTTATGTACTCTCCTCAATCTTCAAAATTCTGAAATTAAAAAACAATTGCTTAAAATAAAATACACAAACTTCAGGACAGGCATGACCTCACCTTTAAACTACTGCCACTAAGATTTTTAGGGCTATTTGTTACTGCACCATGGTTTAATCCAGAACTATTCAAAGTATAGTCTATAGAGGGACCAGTCTGATTGTTCAATAGTTTACACCAGAGAAGTACAAATATAGAACACAGAAATGAAAACTTTTATACAAGAATAACTTTATGACTACTGGATCTTTAAAAATTGGGGCTTGCATTTTTGCCTTTTAAAATTTCATCTGCATTAGTAAAAATAACTTGCAATAACTTGTACTTTACAATCGTGTATAAAAAAACACCCTTCATCTGTTTGAGAAGCAGTAACCTAAACCTATCATTGAGTGATACATCTAGTAAGTGGCAAAGCCAGGATTTGACTGCATGTCTGTCTGACACCAAAGTCTTTTTTCTTAGTCCTTATACTATTATTAATACTTTGAACTCAAATCCCTATCTGTAATCCCTATCTCTGTAGAGTTACACTGCACCAAGTATGAATTACAAGGACCTTTTGTGTGTCTCGCCTAAGGCCTTCAATGCTGAATGCTAACCAAGCTGCCTTTTTGGTCCCTTTTACCCAAGCTCATGCTCAAAATCTAGCTCTCCACATCTTCCATAATGCAAAAAGACAAGACCAAAAACATTTTTTTCTCCTCAAAGTCAAGAGCAGAGACATTTAATGATATAATACTATCTTCTTTTGCGACCCACCCTGCTTCCTATATAACTGTGGAGATGACCTCCTCTCAAGGAAAAGTAGATCTCAGATCTTTCTAACCACACCAGCTACATAAAGTACACAATAAATGAATCAAAAATGACTTAATTTCATTTAGTATTACATCTTCACACTAAGACCTCTATCATAAAGTTTAAAGATCTTCAACTTCACCAATCCATACTGCACATCTCCCTAAATGTTTTTACAAACTTTTTTGATCACAGTTCTCAATTTAAAAAAAAATTATATCTCAACACAAAACACAATACTTACACAACAAAATTTACCACTCCAAATTTTTACAATGTACTGCTATTTTTTATTTCTTTACTACTTTGTAAAGTATTGGTAGAAATCCGCAAAACTAATTTCAATATCCACTTGTCTCAACTCACAGTCTGCAAAACACTGCTGTAGAGACCAAATGTAGGTCTACATTTAACAGTGTGCTCTCATCTGGCAAGCCTAACCTATAATCACACTACCTTAAAATTCTACTCCTCAAAAACACATTTTTCTACATCAGTTTCATTGTGCAATAGATCTTGTCATTTAGAGTCCAAACTATGTATAGAAAAATTAAAATTTTGTCTCAAAATTTAGTAAAATGTATAAATGTTAAATTAAGTTTCTACTTCTAATCAACTGAAGCTAACAGTTTAAGCTAATAGTTTATTAGCTTAAAATGTGAAACATGCTCTCAGTTGATAATTTAATTAGATAATAATACTCTATTGGCAAATACAAGAATAGAGTCTATAGTGAATACATATACCATCAATTTATAACAAGTCTGAAACCAACTTACTCAATCCACTATCTTCACACCAAGTGGTCTACTCATCTGACCACTCCCTATTATTGAGATCTTAGAAATCTAACTCTTCCTCCTTATCATTTTTTGTTGCGGTTTAGTCACTAATCCATGTCCAACTCTTTTGCAACCCATGGACTCTAGCCCACCAAGCTCCTCTGTCCATTGGATTTCCCAGGCAAGAATAACTGGAGTCGATTGCCATTTCCTTCTCTTCCGATATTCCTGACCCAGGGATCGAACCTTCCTCTTCCCTATCTCAGGAGGATTCTTTACCATGTGAATTGTCATTTTTAACCCTCTACAACTGCTCTAAGGTCTTTCAGGGGTCCTATCTTGCCTCAGAACAGCTCAAAAGTCCTGACATGTAGTTATTTAAGATTATTTCTATGGGAAAATATGCAAATCCAAAGAATCAATTATATAACAAAGTTTTGAAACAAGCTATCGGTAACTGATATGTATCTGATACATAAATTACCTTTTCTGTAGTTATGTATCGAATATCTCGAAATCAAAATCAGAAATCAGACACTTTTACTTTACACAATTGTAATAGTTTCTGCAAATTAAAATCTACTTGCCATAAACACAAAATAAAATTTTCAGTTATGAGCTTCAATTCTGTGAGCCTGAGAGCACGCGATATTTTTAATAACTGTATTGAGAAGACCTGGCTCCGTCATACTGTCCAAACACAGAAGGACACAATGCTACCATACAACCATCTACGGAGCTTCCACATTTATTTTATAGTTCCACTCAACCCAATCTCCTCTAGCCCCACCCACTGAACAGCTGGGTGGGATGAAAGGCTGTTTCCTGCCCCCGTTCCCCCCTCCTCCCTGCTCCTTCCCCTGCTATTTGGAGGAATAAGAGATATAAGAAGCATTAACTAGATTTGTAATTGTTTATACACTGCTAAGGCAGTATCCTTCAGTCTATCAGGATTTCATAAACTACATCTCTACCTGTGCACGTAATGCCAAAAAACTTCCCTTCTAAACTTGCTTATAAACAAGTTTTTATAAAGGGTAGGGAATTGACTTTACTCATCACCTTAATAAATACATAAAATGCTTTAGAATCTAATTACCTGTTGATTTCGATTACCAAGGGTACTCAGAAAAATATCCTTCCATTTCATCAAAGTAACAACACCAAAGAGAAACCATAAAGTTGAAGTAGAACAATAAAGTCCCAAGAATAAACTGATTCAGTACCTAAACAAACACCTGGACTCACAACCCAGATATGAAACAGTGTACTCTCAAAATGTAACTCAGCAAATGGAAATGTGTTAGAAAAATTTCAGTTGCTATTTCCTACTATATACACAGTATGAAATGGAACTCGGGAGTGGAAAATGTGACTGAAATGGACTCGTTCTTTTTCCAATACGTGGAGGAGAAAAGGAAATGAAAGGGCTTCTTAAGGGAATAAATGAAAATACTTAAATATTTTCAAAACTTAATTTCCTTAAACACCGCCAGTCCGCATCTCCAACTCCCTCCCTTTTCCAAAGACCCTTCCCAGCCCTTTGGCTCCTCCGGAGGGCGCCCTTACTAAACGTTCTCTTTCCCCCTTTTCTTAAAAATTAAGCCCAAACCAGGCTCCTTATCCTCCTTATTTAAGCTTTGCCCGCCATCCACCGGCCTCCGGGGCCGCGCCTGGGGAAAGGAAGCCCCAGAGCCGGGGAGGGGGAGCAAGGAGGCGACACGGTCGCTGGAGCCGCTGCAGCAGCCGCCGCCGCCTGCACCGCAGCTTCAGCCTGGTGCATCCCTCTTCCTCCCTCCCCGCCGCCGCCCTCCCGGGGCCGGGCCACACAGCACTCTCACCCGGACGCGCACACACATTCCCACCCTCCCCGCCAGGCCCACTCCCCCACGAGGGGAGCTCCGCCGAGGGAGCTGCGGCCGCCGACGCGAAGAAGCAGGGCCCCGGAGCCAGAGGCCGGGGAAAGGAGACCCTGCTCGGGGTCTGGCGGCGGAGGCCGCGGCTCACGTCTCTCCACTCCCTGGGCCCGCCCGCCGCGGCACAGGAAATGCCGCCGCCTCGGTTCTCCACACATTCAATTCAAACTGTCACTGCCGCCGTCTCCCCTCCCCCCGGCTCCGCCGCCACCGCCGCTCTCCGGGCCCGCCGTCGCCCCCCACCTCACCTGCTTTCCCCCAGCGCCGCGCCTCGCCTCAGGGCGTTTCCCCCCCCACCACCCGATCGGGGGGCCGCAGAGCCCCCCAGCGACCCGAGCCGCCGACCCGATCGCGACGGCCCAAAGCTGAGACTCACCCATGGTGCTGCTGTTGACGCTCCTCTCCTCAGCAGCAGCGGATCTCGCACTGACCGACATCCCCTCCCCCCTCCGCGACCAGCCCGGGCGCAGCGCAGCCCGCCGATTCTCCAAAGCCGCCTACGCCGATTCCGCGGCGTAGCCGCCCGGAGTCGCTGCTCCGCTTACGCAGGCAACAGCGGGCGGACTCCTCCACTGGTTCTCGCCGGACTCCCGCTCCCTCCTCCGCCCCTCCGCCCCCTCAGACGAGGCTTCCGGGCCGAGCGGAGGCTGGCTTCGATCTCGCGAGATTACTTCATCGCTGCCCCGCCGACTTGCTCGTTTTTCGAGCATGACTTCATTGGCGTCAGCGCTCTTTTGCTGCTCGGGTTTAGCCGCCATGTTAACATTGGCGGGATCTGGCACCTCCGGGGTCATGGATAGTCAGGCTTCTGTGCGTGTTTCTTCAACACCGCCGCTAAGGTTAACGCCTTACGTTTGTGGGTGAAAAGCCTGAGGACGCTGAGAGGGAGTGGCTCGTGGGGTGCGAGGGTGTGGTTTTGCCCGAATCAAAGATGGCTGCCGTTTGTGCAACCCCGCGCGTTTTCACGTCAGGTTTCGGAGCTGGAGGAGCCTCTGAGTTGGTCTCTGCGCTTCCTTACGAAATTGGCGTAAGGCAAAGAGGCGCCACTAAAAGAGGCCAGGCTGGGAGGCAACGCTTTGAGGGTAGGGGTAGCCTGTATGCCTTGGCTCCAGGTTACTGACTTGGCAGTAATGTGAATCCAAGTGGAGAGATACTTCGAGGCGGGTGGCTATACCCCCATCCGTCCCCGGTTCCTCAGTTTCCTTCACGTTCGGAATGAAAAGTGAGGTTAGGCCCTGGTTACCTCAACATTGCCCTCGCGCTGTCACTTTCCAGCGGCCTGGCACAGCGAGGAGGTCCACTGGGGCAGCTTCCACTGCGGACTCTTCACGATCACACTCGTATTGGCTCAGCCTGTTGGGGCTCGGTTTTTCCTCGTGGTGCTCACACCATAGTTGAGGAAATGAATGGACACACGTGAAACTATTGGGTATCAGTTAAAAAATAAGGGTTAAAGTGTGTGGTCTCCTACTATTAATTAGCAGTGAATGTTGCTCAGTCGTTGGCGCCTTCCCCAGCTATTTTCTAGTGAAAGTAGCCTCCTTTTTGCTCAGAACAACACGTAATATTTTGTACCTTTCATAAAAATTAATCGCTGTCTTCATTGTATAGTTCATGCACACATATTTTGTTTCCTGTTAAACTTCATGTTATGGAATTGTATGCATATGTAATTATCATGAGCTGACACAAAAAAGTTTATACATTACTTACATTAGTGCAACAATTTAAATATTCACTTACAGGAGAATGGATGAACAAGTGACATTATTGGACAAACAAATACACAATGCTAAAAAACAAATTAATAAACTAAAGCTACTAGTATTAATTTAGAGTTCATTAATATAATATTGAGGAAAATAACTTATAGAAAGATGTATACGATGTATCATAAATAAAAATTTAACAATAAGAAACTGTGAAGATCATATAAGGAAATTATAGATACCAAATTCAGAATAGCGATTAGTTCCAGAGAGGAGGAGAGAATGTGATAGGTTTCACTTCATAGGATGTTTTTTCTACCAAAAATAATTTGCAGAAAATGTGGCAAAACCTTAAAGGTGGAGGAAGGATACATGGATGTTAAATTGTAATTATTTTCTATACTCTTTTCTATAGTTGAAATGTTTCTAAGTAATTTAATAAAAATTTTATCTAAGAAAACAGCTCATTTTGTATCTTGATACTGTTTCTTAAGTCTCAGTTTATACTAAATTGCTTATATATATAAAGTGTGTTACAGCTTGCCTGGTCAACCAATCATGTTGAATTTCTGAAACTTCACAGGAGTGCTTTATTGGAAAACTTTGTTAAATTTCTTCTGTGGAGAAGGCAGTGCAGCAGATAATTTAAATGTGTGACTTCTGGAGTCAAACTGCTTGGGTTCAATTCCCATCACTACCATTTACTAGCCAAATCCCTGAGAGGGCAAGTTGCTTAAACTTTCTGTGATCCAATTTCCTCACCTATAAATGGGAATAATCCTTGTCTAATTGAGTTTTTGTGAGAGTTAGATGTGCTCAGTCTATAGTATAGTATATGCTTAATATATTACCTACAAATGGATTATTTTAAAATATAAAATTATGCTGAATACTGTTATTGTTTAATAAAATCTAATAGTTTATAAAGAAGAAAGTCTCCCATCTCTATCAATATGTTTCTTTGAGCGGATCTCTTAAGAGATGTGAAAGAGGTGAATTTTGTTATTTTGCTCTCTGAAAATGGATAAATTATTAATATAAATAATATTAATAAGTTCTTTGCCTGGGTTTGTTCATACTCTCCTACATTTTCCACGACACACAATAATTTCCTTACCACTTTCCACTGAAAATTAAAGGGAAGATTATAGGCAGTGAGATGATGACATCTTTTGGAACTTACTCTCTCAGGAGTTCTAATAGTAAATGCTAATATAATGTGTATGTTTGTGTACATGCACCTGTGTATTAGAAATTATATGGGGAAGGAGGGAATGGAGAGATAGAAAATTATAGTATTAGTTTCATGATCTCTACTGCACTGTCTGCAGGATTATATTTGTAAAGAAAATTTAGACCTTAACCTTCTGATTCAGAAATAGTTTTTTAAAAACAAAGAACTGGAACTTCCCTGTGATACAAAGGATAGGAATCCACCTGCCAGTGCAGGGGACAAAGGTTCGTCCCCTGGTCCAGGAAGGTTCCTCATGCTTCAGAGCAACTAAAGCCCACGCGCCACAACTGCTGAGCCCACATGATGCAACCACTGAAGCCCCTGCACCTGGAGCCTGTGCTTGCAACAAGAGAAGCCACACCAGTGAAAAGCCATGAACTTCAACAAAGAGTAACCTCTGCTTACCACAACTAGAGAAAGCCTGTGAGCAGCAACAAAGACCCAGTATAACAACAACAACAAAAAGCAAAACATAGGTGTGCCAACATAAAAAAAAAAAAAAAACTCATCTGAAATTTGGATAGACTATGTAAATTGTTTTCACTGCATATTTACGATGTCCAGTCTCAGCTTTGCCAAGCAATGCTTGTTTCCCCAGTTAGTTAGCACTCTATTCCACAACAGCCGCTTCAGATTTGCTCCATTGTTTTCAAACCATCACCCTCATTTACTCTCAGCAAAAAATAGAACCCATCAGAGAGGAACTCCAAGAACCTCTTGCCCCCACATTCATAAGACTACATGTGTCTACATCCACCCTTCAGATGTCACAGTGGATCAGGTGCCCCTCCCCATCTGAGATACATATTTCTACATATTCCCTGTATTCCATCTCTTTAGCTTATTCTTTGGATTGTCTCTTCCTACCTTCCCAGGAACTTCACTCAGTGGATTATTTACTTCCTCAATAAACTTTTGGGTTCTGTCCCTATGACTCCACTGAAATTCTCAACAAGGTCATGAACAATCTTTTCGTTCAACCAAGTGGACTCTTTTTAATGAATTTTAACTTGAACATTTGACACTATTGCCTATGGCCCGCTGTATTTATGTCTCTTGATTTGTGAAACCACACATTCCTAGCTTTCACCCTAGATCTCTGGCTTCTCTATTTTACCTTCTAAGGTCTTCATCTTCTGCTTGTCACTTATGTGCCCATACACCTCAGAGTTATATCCTAGTCAGTTTATTCCTATCTCACTTTTTATACTCTCCTTGGGTGAGCTCATTCACTTCCATGGCTCAGTGACCATGTATATGCTGATAACTCCTAAGAATATATTTCTAGTCCAGTTCTCTCTCCTTACTACAATTCTGCACACCTGACTGTGCTCAAAATATATGTCATGATGTTCCAAGGTATCTCAAAACAGTATATCTGAAATTAAACCCTTCATTTTCATTATATGTGCTTTTATGTTCCCAGTCTCTAAGTGATATCATCATCAAACTAACTGCCTAAGCTAGAAATGTGGGTATTATATTCAACTTCTCTGCTCTCTTCACCTCCTACAGCCATCACAAAGTCCTGGCAGTTTTCCTTTCTCGTATATCTCTAATTTCTCTTTTTCTCTCCATCTCCAGCGCTACTGGCATAGTGGTAAAGAGCCTGCCTGCCAGTGCAGGAGATGTAAGAGATGAAGGTTCAGTCCTTGGGTTGGGAAGACCTCCTCGTGTAGGAAATGGCAACCTGCTCCAGTATTCTTGCTTGGAAAATTCCATGGACAGAGGAGCCTGGCAAGCTACAGTCCATGGTGTCAAAAGAGTGACAGCAACATACTCACACAGTTTCAACACAACTGAGCATACTGACACACACACGCATACCACCAGGACTATTATTCCAGCTTGACCAACATTATTAATACCTCCTGCAATAGTCTTATCTGCCTGTTACCCTGTTCTGCTCAAATTTATTCTTCATATTGTACCCAGAGTGACCTTTCTAAACTTTAACTATGTCGGTCCTCTGTTTGAAATCTTCAAATTATCCTTCAGGAAACTTATGTGATACATTTTCTTATTAATGGCCAAACTACCATGCCTTTCTCTAAACTCTAGCAAGTCTTGCTTCTCACTGTGTTTGGGCTACTTTACTCTCCCTTTCATACTTGGATTGCTTACCAAGCTTTCTCTTTTAAGTGTCATCATTGTTTCTAAAAGCCTTCCTCGATGTACTAAGATTGGACAAAGTACCCTCTTATCCTCATTTTTGTTGTTGTTCACTCTCTAACGGAGATGGCAATGGCACCCCACTCCAGTACTCTTGCCTAGAAAATCCCAGGGATGGCGGAGCCTGGTGGGCTGCTGTCTATGGGGTCTCACAGAGTCGAACACGACTGAAGTGACTTAGCAGCAGCAGCAGTCTCTAAAGTTGTGTCTGATCTTTGTGACCTATGGACTGCAGCATGGCAGACTTCCCTGGTCTTCACTATCTCCCAGAATTTGCTTGAACTTATGTCCATTGAACTGATGATGCCATCCAACCATTTCATCCCCTGTCAGCCTCTCCTCCTTCCTCAATCTTTCCCAGCATCAGGGTCTTTTCCAATGAGCTGTCTCTTTGCATCAGGTGGCCAAAGTATTGGAGCTTCAGCAACAGTCCTTCCAATGAATATTCATGGTTGATTTTCTTTACGATTGACTGGTTTGATCTTCTTACTGTCCAAGGGACATTCAAGTGTCTTCTCCAGAACTACAGTTTGAAAACATCCATTTTTCAGTCCTCAGCCTTCTTTATGGTCCAACTCTCACATCCATATATGTCTAGTGGAAAAACCATAGCTTTGACTTTATGGACTTTTGTCAGCAAAGTGATCTCTCTGGTTTTTAATATGCTTTCTAGGTTGGTCATAGCTTTTCTTCCAACAAGCAAGAGTCTTTTAATTTCATGACTGCAGTCATTGCCCAAAGTGATTTTGGAGCCCAAGAAAATAAAGTCTGTCACTGTTTCCATTTTTTCCCCATCTATTTGCCATGAAGTGATGGAACCAGATGCCATGATTTTCATTTTTTGAATGTTGAGTTTTAAGACAGCTTTTTCACTCTCTTCTTTCATCAAGAGGCACTTTAGCTCCTCTTCACTTTCTGCCATTAGGGTGGTATCATCTGAGTATCTGATGTTATTGATATTTCTCCTGGCCATATTGATTCCAGCTTGTGATTAACCCAGCCTGGCATTTGGCATACATAGAAGTTAAATGAACAGGGTGATAATAGATAGGCTTGTTGTACTCCTTTCCCAGTTTTAAACCAGTCTGTTGTTCCCAGCCAAGTCCTAACTGCGGCCTCTTGACCCACATACAGCTTTCTCAAGAGACAGACAGGGTGGTCTGGCACTCTTATCTCTAAGAATTTCCACAGTCTGTTTGACTGTGATCCACACAAAGAAGTAGAAGTAGATGTTTTTCTGGAACTTGCTTGCTTGCTCCATGATCCAACAAGTATTGACAATTTGATCTCTGGTTCCTCAGCCTCTTTGAAATCCACTTTGTACATCTAGAAGTTCTTGATTCATGTACTGCTGAAGTCTAGCTTGAGGATTTTGAGCATAACCTTGCTAGCATGTGAAATGAGTGCAACTTTATGGTAGTTTGAACATTCTTTGGCATTGTGCTTCTTTGGGATTGAAATGAAAACTGACTTTTTCCAGTTCCATGAGGCTACTTCTGAATTTTCCAAATTTGTTGACATATTGTGTACAACACTTTAACAGCATCATCTTTTAGTATTTTAAATAGCCCAATTGGGCAAAAAAAAAAAAATGCAGGCTAATTATCTGAATATAAATAACTGAATATAATTTTTAGGTGAATGTGCTTTGTAAACTATGGAATGTTATACGAATGTAATTGTTTTGGTAATTATCTGTGATAAATATGGACCAACCTCCTAGCTTTGGTATTAGAACCAGGACTACCTATCACAATCTGATAGCTGACTTGAAGACAAGAATTTTTATAGCTGCTCATTTCATATCACTCAAATTTAATCAATAAAACAGTGTGAAATAGATATTACCTTTATTTTTTAAATGAGGAAACCAGTGTTCAGAAAGGTAAAGTGATTTACTCAAGGTCTCAGAATTTGTAAGAGCCTGAGACAACTTTCAAATACTTCATGGCTTTCCAATACACAAGACCTCATATGAAGAGACTTGTTCCTCTGTTGTCCTGAATCCTATTCTCATCTGTTAGACATTTGGTCTGGTGAAAGGGTAAGAAGGCATTTTATTTGCTTGTTTTTTTTTAAATATAATTTTCTGTTACTTCTACCTTTAATGCAAGAAGAAAGACATATGAATGATATTAGGTCTATCCAAAGATTTTCCTTAAGGACCAACTCAAAAAGTGACAGTAAGAGGCTTCCCTGGTGGCTCAGTGATAAAGAATCCATCCACCAATGTAGAAGACTCAAATTCAATTCCTGATCCAATAAGATCCCACATGCTTGAGCCTGTGCTCTGCAATAGAAGAAACCACTGCAATAAGAAGCCTGCGCAATGCAATGAAGAGTAGCCCCCATTTACTCCAACAAGAGAAAAGCCTGCATAGCAACAAAACCTAGTGCAGCCAAAGGTAAAGAAATTTTAAAAAGGAAAGTGAGAGTATGAGATGGCACTTCTTATAGAACAAGTTTGTCCTGTTTCAGTTCAGTTCAGTTCAGTTCATTTGCTCAGTCGCGTCCGACTCTTTGCGACCCCATGAATCGCAGCACGCCAGGCCTCCCTGTCCATCACCAACTCCCGGAGTTCACTCAGACTCACGTCCATCGAGTCAGTGATGCCATCCAGCCATCTCATCTTCTGTCGTCCCCTTCTCCTCCTGCCCCCAATTGCCAAAAATTAGCAGACATAGTCAGGCTGGGTTGTAGGAGTGGAGCTTGAAATTTCAGATGTGTATTTTATGAAGTGGATCAGGCACTCTGTAATATTTGTTTGTTAACTGTAATGTCCAAATACCCAAAAAGCCCTTGAGTACTTTTCTTTCCTCCTTTGAAGAAAAGTGGAAGAGCACTGAAAAATGATAAGCCTGGCATGGTACAGTCCAGAGTCTGGGGTTGCAAAGAGTCGGACACGACTGAACGGCTGAAGTGAACTGAGAAATGATATGTAAAATAAAGTCATTAACTGACTAAATCTTTTTTCTTGTGAAAATTAAAAGCATAACTTACAAACCCTGAAGCTAGTTTAGTTTCATATTATTAATGAATATGGGAATATATTTTGTTCAAGTCAAATTTTGAATATGAAGCCTTGTAATTCAAGGTATTTCTCAAAAGGAATATTCTACTACCTACAAAATCTCTTTTAAATGTAATGAAATACAAACACAGGGAATCAAGGTGAGTATGGTTTAAATTTTTTGTATTTAAATTTAAATATTTAAAAAACAATAGTGCATTCTAGGGGAGAAGGCAATGGCAACCCACTCCAGTACTCTTGACTGGCAAATCCCATGGACAGAGGAGCCTGGTAGGCTACAGTCCATGGGGTCGCTAGGAGTCAGACGCTACTGAGCTACTTCACTTTCACTTTTCACTTTCATGCATTGGAGAAGGCAATGGCAACCCACTCCAATGTTTTGCCTGGAGAATCCCAGGAACAGGGGAGCCTGGTGGGGTTTCTGGGGTTGCACAGAGTATGGTTTAAATTTTTTGTATTTAAATTTAAATATTTAAAAAACAATAGTGCATTCTAGGGGAGAAGGCAATGGCAACCCACTCCAGTACTCTTGACTGGCAAATCCCATGGACAGAGGAGCCTGGTAGGCTACAGTCCATGGGGTCGCTAGGAGTCAGACGCTACTGAGCTACTTCACTTTCACTTTTCACTTTCATGCATTGGAGAAGGCAATGGCAACCCACTCCAATGTTCTTGCCTGGAGAATCCCAGGAACAGGGGAGCCTGGTGGGGTTTCTGGGGTTGCACAGAGTCGGACATGACTGAAGTGACTTAGCAGTAGCAGCAGTAGCAGTGCATTCTAGTGTTCAAATTCATGATTAAAAAGCATAGTTATTAGAGGAAAGTTCTGTTGAGGTCAAATAATGTAGCTAAAACGATTGACTGTTAATGTTTTGCAAATGAAGCAGAATAGATATTGACATGCTCTTTTATAGATTAAGAATCTACACAGTACAGGAAGTCAAGTGACACTTGCAAGGTTATACAAGGAGTGAACAGAAATTAGAAAAAAATAAAGCGTCATACTTCCTCTTTCTTTGTAAAGATCAAACTTCACCCCACAGAGGAAGAGGAGCCAAAAGACATAGCAGTGATAACAAAACAAAAATAAGATAAAATAGAATGAGAGAATCATGTAACTTGAAGACCAGAGATTCGAAAAACAGCAAACAGCTCTCATTCTTAAATTCTTTACCTTAGAAGGAGGAGTTTTTCTTTTTCCCACCAGCCAAGGAGGGAGTGGGGGAGAAAGCAGCACAGAAATAGGATGTCTGAATCCAGACTGCCCCAGGGGGCCTGATTTATCTCAACTTATCACTGGTGCCTTAAAGAATTTTCAAATTCCAGGGCTCTCCTGGAAATTTGCTTCTAATGTTGATGAGAGTCCCACTTTCCTCTTAGGACTCCATGGTCCTGATAATAGATCTGCAACACGGTTGCCCCTGGGACTGAGGGAAAAGAGGAAGCCATTTAGCTTGAGGTTTTCTTGCCAGTCATCACCTTGTTGTGAACCATCCAATCCGATTACACGGTAGAAATACCACTGAGCACAATATTGGAGAAAAATCCAAAGTACATTAAAAAAATCTATTATAAGTGGAAAATGCCATTATTGCCAACTCCCTTTGGCATTTCCTACCACTGAATCATAAACTGACTGAAATAGGAAATAGGAACACATGGTTTTATAGGAAACCAGCTGCCTTCAACAACCAGACTTAATATATTGACTTTGCAATGATTGAATGCCTCCTGCTATATAAGAGGTTTGTGAAAGTGAATTGAATAGTACTTAAGTAAGTTTGTGTAGATGGAATGTGTTACATTAGAACAAGGCTGTCACTTTAAGCAGTAGGAACTTACCCTCTCAAAAATCACTTTTCCTAGTAGATATAGACCTCTGAGTGACTGACTGTTTCCTGAAGGTGCACCTCTGAGATCTCACATCCAGGAAAACAGGAAATTCAGAGAGGAAGCGAATGCCTGTGCCAGACTAATGTGCTTGCTTTATGTGAAGCAATTGCATTGGATTGCCATGGAGATTTACTGGTGGAGGATAAATGCTTAGTTAAAACAGTCTGTCATTACTTCCTTTATGAGGTTTCCAACAACCAAAAGACTTTCTTGTACTATACCTTTAATCATTTGATGTTCATTGGATCCTATTTTAGATATGTGTCTGATTAAAAAAAAAGATCAAATAATAATGTTTGTGATTTTTTACCACAAGTATCATTCAATTCATGGAAGGAATTATGATTAAGATTTATTTATAGGTTTTAGTTGATACTCTTTTTTCTTTGATTTGCTTCTAGAATTTGGCAATAAATGATAAATCTTGCCAGTCAACCACTAAAAACAGATAAACAGGTTTTATGAAACAAAAATAATGGCCATCATTAGCATCCAAAATAGTAGCAACACAGAAGTAAACACAAATGCTTAATTATAGGTATTTCCCCCAAGAGTTCTTATTTCAAAAGGCTATATTTGTGTCTTAATAGAATCCAGTATCTTAAGAACTAGAAGAATCCTAACTACATCAGCCACCTACAAATTCAGGAACTTCTTCAAGTGTTATTTTTTCATGTTATATATAAGGCCACAACACCAACTACTGAAACTATAAATGTTAGAATCTGCATTTAAATGAAGCAGATGTATTGCAGATGATATATTTTTTTACAGCCTATAGTTCACATATGGCATGAGTGTAACTCTTTTCCTTTTCAAATTTATAATATACAAATGACTAACTCTTCTGAAATCCTTCTTTCTGATAAAAGCATTCATTTAATTGTTTATTACTTCAAAATATGTTTTTGGTTTGAGCTCAGTGTCCATGACATTTAAATGCTGTTAGTGAGCATCAGACAATTAAAATGTTTTCTCTTGTAAAATGTAGCTGCTTTTACAAATCTGTGAGCAGACATGACCATGAATTACTTTTTCTATGAGACTGCAGACCCTGAAGATGGACTAAAACTTAGCTATCTTTCCATCTTATGCAAACCTAGCATAGTGCCTTGCACATAGTTCAGTTCAGTTCAGTCGCTCAGTCGTGTCCAACTCTTTGCGACCCTATGCATCGCAGCACGCCAGGCCTCCCTGTCCATCACCAACTCCCGGAGTTCACTCAGACTCATGTCCATTGAGTCCGTGACGCCATCCAGCCATCTCATCCTCTGTCGTCCCCTTCTCCTCCTACCCTCAATCCCTCCCAGCATCAGAGTCTTTTCCAATGAGTCAACTCTTCGCATGAGGTGGCCAAAGTACTGGAGTTTCAGCTTTAGCATCATTCCTTCCAAAGAAATCCCAGGGCTGATTTCCTTCAGAATGAACTGGTTGGATCTCCTTGCAGTCCAAGGGACTCTCAGGAGTCTTCTCCAACACCACAGTTCAAAAGCATCAATTCTTTGGTGCTCAGCCTTCTTCACAGTCCAACTCTCACATCCATACATGACCACAGGAAAAACCATAGCCTTGACTAGACAGACCTTAGTTGGCAAATTTGAGTCACTGATACCATCCAGCCATCTCATCCTCTGTCGTCCCCTTCTCCTCCTGCCCCCAATCCCTCCCAGCATCAGGGTCTTTTCCAATGAGTCAACTCTTCGCATGAGGTGGCCAAAGTACTGGAGCTTCAGCTTTAGCATCATTCCTTCCAAAGAAATCCCAGGGTTGATCTCCTTCAGAATGGACTAGTTGGATCTCCTTGTACTCCAAGGGACTCTCAAGAGCCTTCTCCAACACCACAGTTCAAAAGCATCAATTCTTCGGCGCTCAGCCTTCTTCACAGTCCAACTCTCACATCCATATATGATCACTGGAAAAACCATAGCCTTGACTAGATGGACCTTAGTCAGCAACGTAATGTCTCTGCTTTTGAATATACTATCTAGGTTGGTCATAACTTTTCTTCCAAGGAGTAAGCATCTTTTAATTTCATGGCTGCAGTCACCATCTGCAGTGATTTTGGAGCTCAGAAAAATAAAGTCTGACACTGTTTCCACTGTTTCCCCATCTATTTCCCATGAAGTGATGGGACCAGATGCCATGATTTTAGTTTTCTGAATGTTGAGCTTTAAGCCAACTTTTTCACTCTCCTCTTTCACTTTCATCAAGAGGCTCTTCAGCTCCTCTTCACTTTCTGCCATAAGGGTGGTGCCATCTGCCTATCTGAGGTGATTGATATTTCTCCCAGCAATCTTGATTCCAGCTTGTGTTTCTTCCAGTCCAGCATTTCTCATGATGCACTCTGCATATAAGTTAAATAAGCAGGGTAACAATATACAGCCTTGATGTACTCCTTTTCCTGTTTGGAACCAGTCTGTTGTTCCATGTCCAGTTCTAACTGTTGCTTCCTGACCTGACTAAAAGTAGTAAACTGTAAATAAACTTGCTGAGGAATTAGCACAAAATGAAATGTAAAACCACTGGGGTAAGAATACATTAAAAAGCCATAGAAACAAAGATAGATTAAGTTGACTCAACATAAACTTAAAAGAAGTTTAGAAGATTGAATGTGAAAAATGATAGAGAACAAATTTTTAATGAGTTAATGACTGGAACATTTCCAAAACTGAAGATAACACAAGTTCATCTGATTAAAAATGGACACCAAGCATGATACAAAGAAATAAAAACAAATTATTAGAAAAGCTAAAAACATCAATGATAAAGGATATGAAATCTTAAGTTGCGACTTGAATAAAAAACAAATTTTCTTCAGTTGTCTTATAACAGATTTTTTTCTCAACAATAGATGCTTGACACAATGGGGGTATAAAGTTAAAATCTTAAGAGGAAGATAACTGTGAAAGAAAGATTTTATATCCAGCTGAACAATTGTCCAAATGCAAAAGCATAACAAAGGCATTTTTAGACAGGTAAAGAGTAAAAGACTGTATTGTTTTTAGAACATAGGATATGATTCAAGAAGAAAAATAAAATGTGAAGTTATCAATGGGATGAAAAATTAGTGGTAAGTCCCAGATAGTTTAATATGTATTTATCTACTTCATTAACTATTTCTATAAACAAAATAAACACTAATTTTGGTTTCTAAAAATATAATACTAAATTATAGAGAATGATATAAGAGAAAGTGAAAGAAAGAAAGTTTGTTGGATTTTTAATATTACTTCGCTGGACCAGCCATGTGGAGATACCCCACGTCCAAGGTCAAAGAAACCCAAGTAAGATGGTAAGGGCTGGAGTGGCTGTAGGAGATACCCCATGTCCAAGAGCAAAGGAGAAGACTCAGCAAGACTGTAAAAGCGGTGAACTCCCATTTAGAATCAAACCCCATTCCCGCCAGAGATGCTCAGAGGACTCAGACAACCCTTGTGCACACAAGGACCCAGGGACCCCACAGAGACTGAGAGAAAATTGCATTTGTTTGTCTCCCATGGAGGTACGGGTTGGTGGTTCTTTGCCACATTGACAGGGGCTCTGGGTACAGCAGCATTGGGTATGGCATAAGCCCTCTTGGAGGAGGTCGCCATTAACACCACCATTCAGTTTAGTTCAGTCAGTCGTGTTCAACTCTCCAATCCCATGAACTTCAGCAGGCCAGGCCTCCCTGTCCATCACCAACTTCCAGAGTTTACTCAAACTAATGTTTACTGAGTCAATGATGTCATCCAACATCTCATCCTCTGTCCTCCCGTTCTCTTCTTGCCTTCAATCTTTCCCAGCATCAGGGTCTTTTCAAAGGAATCAGCTCTTTGCATCAGGTGGTCAAAGTATTGAAGTTTCAGTTTCAACTTCAGTCCTTCCAGTGAATATTTAGGACTGATTTCCTTTAGGATACACTGGTTGGATCTCCTTGCAGTTCAAGGGACTCTCAAGAGTCTTCTCCAACATCACAGTTCAAAAACATCAATTCTTCAGTGCTCAGCTTTCTTAACAGTACAACTCTCACATCTATACATGACTACTGGAAAAAACACAGCCTTGACTAGATGGACCTTTGCTGAAAAAGTAATGTCTCTGTTTTTAATATGCTGTCTAGGTTGGTCATAACATTCCTTCCAAGGAGCAAGTGTCTATTTATTTCATGGCTGCAGTCACCATCTGCAGTGATTTTGGAGCACCCAAAAATAAAGTCTGCCAATGTTTCTACTGTATCTTCATCTGTTTGCCATGAAGTGATGACCAGATGCTGTGATCTTAATTTTCTGAATGTGCAGCTTTAAGCCAAGTTTTTCACTCGTCTCTTTCACTTTCATCAAGAAGCTCTTTAGTTATTCCTCACTTTCTGCCATAAGAGTGGTGTCATCTGTGTATCTGAGGTTATTGATATTTCTCCCAGCAATCTTGATTCCAGCCTGTGCTTCATCAAGACCAGCATTTCTCATGTACGCTGTTGAATATACTCTGCATATAAGTTAAATAAGCAGGGTGACAATATACAGCCTTGACGTACCCCTTTCCTGATTTGGAACCAGTTTGCTCCATGTCCAGTTCTAACTGTTGCTTCCTGACCTGCATACAGATTTCTCAAGAGGCAGGTTAGATGGTCCAGTATTCCCATCTCTTTCAGAATTTCCCACTGTTATGGTGATCCACACAGTGAAAGGCTTTAGCATAGTCAATAAAGAAGTAATAGATGTTTTTATGGACTCTCTTGCTTTTTTGATGATCCAGCAGATGTTGGCAATTTGTTCTTGGTTCCTCTACCTTTTCCAAAACCAGCTTGACATCTGGAAGTTCATGGTTCATGTACAGTTGAAGCCTGGCTTGGAGAATTTTGAGCATTACTTTACTAGTGTGTGAGATGCAAGCAATTGTGCAGTAGTTTGAGCATTCTTTGGCATTGCCTTTCTCTGGGATTGGAATGAAAACTGACCTTTTCCAGTCCTGTGGCCACTGCTGAGGTTTCCAAATTTCCTGACATATTGAGTGCAGCACTTTCACAGCATCATTTTTCAGAATTTGAAACAGCTCAACTGGAATTCCATCACCTCCACTAGCTTTGTTCATAGTGATCCTTCCTAAGGGCCACTTGACTTCACATTCCAGCAAACACTCACTTCCAACAACACAAGAGCGGACTCTACACATGGACATCACCAGATAGTCAACACCAAAATCAGATTGATTATATTCTTTGAATCCAAATATGAAGATGCTCTATACAGTCAGGGAGACTGGGAGCTGACTGTGGCTCATTTGAACTCCTTATTGCCAAATTCTGACTTAAAGTGAAGAAATTAGGAAAAACCACTAGACCATTCAGGCATTTCCTAAATCAAACCCCTAACGATTATACAGTAGAAATGAGAAATAGATTTAAGAAACTAGATCTGATAGACAGAGTGCCTAATAAATTATGGACGAAGTTCATGACATTGTAAAAGGGCAGAGAACAAGACCATCCCCCCAAAAAAACAAATGCAATAAAGCAAAATGGCTGTCTTAGGAGGCCTTACAAATAGCAGTGAAAAGAAAGAAACAAAAACAAAGGAGAAAAGGAAATATATACCCATTTGGAGGCAGAGTTCCAAAGAATATCAAGGAGAGATAATAAAGCCTTCCTCAGCGATCAGTGCAAAGAAATAAAGGAAAACAGTAGAATGAGAAAGACTAGAGATCTCTTCAGGAAAATTAGCAATATCAAGAGAACATTTCATGCAAAGATGGGCACAATAAAGGACAGAAATTTTATGGACCTAACAGAAACAGAACATTTAAGAAGAGGTGGCAAGAATACACAGAACTGTACAAAAAAAGATCTTTAGGACCCGGATAATCACAATGGTGTGATCACTCACCTAGAGCCAGACATCCTGGAATGTGAAGTCAAGTGGGCCTTAGGAAGCATCACTATGAATAAAACTAGTGGAGGTGATGGAATTCCAGTTGAGCTATTTCAAATCCTGAAAGATGATGCTGTGAAAGTGCTGCACTCAATATGTCAGGAAATTTGGAAACCTCAGCAGTAGCCACAAGACTGGAAAAGGTCAGTTTTCATTCAAATCCCAGAGAAAGACTATGCCAAATAATGCTCAAACTACTGCACAATTGCACTAATCTCACACACTAATAAGTAATGCTCAAAATTCTTCAATCCAGGCTTCCACAGTATGTGAACCATGAACTTCCAGAAGTTCAAGCTGGTTTTAGAAAAGGTAGAGGAACCAGAGATCAAATTGCCAACATCTGTTGGATCATCAAAAAAACAAGAGAGTTCCAGAAAAACATCTATTTCTGCTTTATTGACAATGCCAAAGCCTTTGACTGTGTAGATCACAATAAACTGTGTAAAATTCTGAAAGAGTTGGAAATAGCAGAACACCTGACATGCCTCTTGAGAAATCTGTATGTAGATGAGGAAGCAACAGTTAGAACTGGACATGGAACAACAGACTGGTTCCAAATCAGGAAAGGGTTACGTCAAGGCTGTATATTGTCACCCTGCTTATTTAACTTCTATGCAGAGTACATCATGAGAAACGCTGGGCTGGATGAAGCACAAACTGGAATCAAGATTGCTGTGAGAAATATCAATAGCCTCAGATACACAGATGACACTACCTTTATGGAAGAAAACAAAGAACTAAAGAGCCTCTTGATGAAAGTGAAAGAGGAGAGTGAAAAGCTTGGCTTACATCTCCACATTCAGAAAACAAAGATCATGGCGTCTGGTCCCATCACTTCATGGCAAATAAATGGAGAAACAGTGGAAAAAGTGTCAGACTTTCTTTTGGGGGCTCCAAAATCACTGCAGATGGACTGCAGTCATGAAATAAAAAGACGCTTGCTCCTTGGAAGAAAAGGTATGACCAACCTAGACTGCATATTAAAAAGCAGAGACATTACTTTGTCAACAAAGGTCCATTTAGTCAAGGCTATGGTTTTTCCAGTAGTCATGTATGGATGTGAAAGTAGGACAATAAAGAAAGTTGAGTGCCAAAGAATTGATGCTTTTGAACTGTGATGTTGGAGAAGACTCTTGAGAGTCCCTTGGACTGCAAGGAGAACCAATCAATCCAGATCCTTAGCGAAATCAGTCCTGAATATTCATTGGAAGGACTGATGTTGAAGCTGAAATTTCAATACTTTGATCACCTGATGCGAAGAGCTGACTCCTTTGAAAAGACGTTGATGCTGGGAAAGGCGGGAGGAGAAGGGCACTACAGAGGATGAGATGGTTGGATGGCATCACTGACTCAATGGGCATGAATTTTAGTATATTTTATGAGTTGGTGATGGACAGGGAGGCCTGGCATGCTGTAGTCAGTAGGGTTGCAAAGAGTCGAACACCACTGAGAGTCGAACTGAACTGAACTGAAGCTTTATTTTGTATGAAAAGGTTGATAAAGATACTGAACAGTTTAAGAGTTGTAAGAAGAATTTACAGTGAGATAGTAAATATATAAACACACAATAACATTTTATCTGAATGATAAAAGAATTCAGACCCACAACCTCAGCAGCAAGCAGCCTGAGAAGCCAATGCACAGTCCTTGCAGCAACTGTCCCAGAATGGTCCTGACTTCAGTGACTCTCAGTTTCCTTTATTTTCCCTGTTAACTCACTGTCTACCAACATAAGTCAAATGTGCTTCTCAAACCGCTCACATAGGATGTCTTACTCTAGTTATACTTGTCTCTAGCTTCATGGGCTAACAACATCTAATCATAGCACACCTGAAGCCTTCCCTGCTTTCATTAAAGACCTTTTTCTCTCCCCTGCTTGACTTTAAATCTCTGCTAAAATCAACTGATGATGCCAATCTTGCTATAACAAGCTCTGAATAAATAGCCTCACTTTGTCCATATTTGAGTTGGCTTTATTTTCCCCAAAACAAAATACGCATGGCTAAAACCATCAGAGATAATAGTTGAAATAATAGAAACACAATTTATAGCTAGTAAATCAATAGCCACAAAGAGGATGAGAGGGAGCATCAATACCTTTATTATTTTAACAAATGTCAAGATAGGGAAGATTAGGTAGAAATAAAAAATATTAGAGAACACAAAATAACATCTAACAAATCTAAATGTGTCTATAATAGGAGGATTAAGTTTATGAATTAAATGACAGAACATCAGATCATATAATACTTTATGCCATGTAAAAGCTGTAACCAATGCAAATAGACATGCATAGCCATCTAGAAAGATTGAAGTTAACTTTCATATAAAGTGAAATAAAAGTTTCATTGAAAGTAATTCTCATATTTCATACAGGAAACAAATACATAAAAACAGCTTCTATAATATATCTTATACAGATTTTGAAAAGTCAAAAGCATCAGTTGGAATAGAGCTTAGAATTGCATAATAATTATGGCAAAACATAATATAAATATATTTCATTACTGTCCATGCTTTAAATAAAATGATCTTGGAATACACAATGAACATTTGACAGTAATCTAAAGAGAATTTTTAAAAGTCACAATCATAGTTTGAGATATAAATTATAGAAAGGTAACAGATTGTATGGAGAAGGAAATGCAATCCACTCCAAGACTATTTGCCTGGAAAACCCCATGGACAGAGGAGCCTGGTAGTCTACAGCCCACTGGTTCGCAAAGAGTCAGACATGACTGAGCAACTTCACTTCACTTCAACAGATTGTATGAAATAGGAACTAAAGTATAAAACACAAAAGAATCATCAGGGAATTAGAGGACTTGAATAAAATAACTGATTTGATTCAAGGACAACAGAACCCATAAAAGATAATACAAATATTATGTATAACATATTATGTACTAACATAATATAAAATGCAGTGAATAATCCCACACACTTAAAAATTTGTACCAAACAGCATTCTAAAATATATATTTACTATGAAAATTGTCTCAGGGTGAAGAGAAAACTTGTGTAGTCTAGTGAGCATTTGAAAAATGGAATAAGTAAGTAAATGTCTGCTGCTGCCGTTCTGTGTGCTTGGTTGTGTCCGACTCTTTGTGACCCCATGAGCTCTAGCCCCAGGCTCCTCTGTCCATGAGATTTTCCAGGCAAGAATACTGAAGTGGGTACCATTTTCACCTCCAGGGGATCTTCCCAACCCAGGGATTGAACCGTGTCTCCTGCATTGGTAGGCAGATTCTGGACCACTGCACCACCCAGGAAGTTCTAAGTAAATGTCTAACAATATCTTAGGCACTGTTGATTTTAAAGGTTATTTTAAAAATCAAATCTTCAAGAAATAATGATTTTTACAAACAGTTCCAAACAATAGGAGAATGAAATATATCTTAAAAATTTTATTTAAATAGAATCATATAACATGTGGTTGTTTTTGCCTGACTTCTTTCACATAGCGTAATGTTTTGAGGGTTCATTCATGTAGCATTTATCAAAATTTCACTTCTTTTCATGGCTGAATGATATTTAATTTTATGGATATACTACATTTTGTTTATCTTTTCATCAGTTTATGGACATTTGGATTTTTTCACATTTTTATATGAAAGACATGAAAAGACATTTTTTAAGGCATTTATGAAAGCTGTATAAGTGACGAAGGGTCAAGATGTGAGGTGAGAAAATAAGGAGCTTACCTCCCCCATCAAATACATCAAAAATAAAACTATATGTGGAACAATTCTCACTGAAAACTAATTGGCAGCTGGCGGAAGGACTCCTGTACAACCAAGGTTGCAAGAAAGATGCATACCTAATGGAGTAGGAAGGGAAGAACAGTGATCAGTTTCAGACCCGTGTCCTTGGAAGTGTTCTCAGAGGAAGGGAGAAAGTACACAGACTCCCTGGGCAGCGAGCATGATCTGAGACAGAGAGTGGGCTTCCTGGTCTGGGCTCCTATGTTGGGGACACAAGCCCCTTGGTTTGTTGGAGGGCCTCTAGGACAAATAGAAGGGCTCTGGGGGTGCCTGGATACAGCTCACGAGGAAGGCACACACTAAATAAGCCTCAGAAGCAGGACAGAGAGAAGTCTGCTCTCAAGGCTGCTGTGTTTCTATCACCTCCTCCCCACCTGCGCCAGTCTGAGCTATGTGAATGCTGCAGTCCCACTCTCTCCATGCCATCCTGTGGCACTGGATCTGAGTCACCCATGACTAGGAAAAAGGCTCATCCCAAGAACACTGAGTGACCCAGTCCTGGGACAGAGCCTCGACAGAGGTGGCGGTGACCACTACTGGAGCTTACTCAAGTGGTGTCTCAGAAGCTCACTTTCAGTAGTCATCAAGAATCTATGCAGGATCCCACCAACTTTGTGGAGTGCTTCCACAAGTAAAACAGGGGTGGCAGAGGCTGGGGGCAATGAGCAGCTGTGAGAGACAAGGGGGGCCTGCACACAGGCTTTGTCTGAGTGGAGCCATATGTACCTACCTACACATACACAGATCTACACAGAATTGGACCGCTGACTGCACACAGGTTCCACTTACATCAGCACCTCCCTCCTATAGGGCGAAGCTCCTGGTGTGGGAAGAGGGGAAACTGCACACTTAAAGGAAATAGAACCAACTCAGGGCTGACACTCAGGGCTTTTGCTCCAGGAACTTGAGATCAGACTCCACCCTTGACGGGGTGGTGATAGTCAGTCACTGATCAGAGAGGAAATTCTTCCTCATACCAGACACTGTGATATCCCCTCTGTTTTGAGTTCCACCTACTACCAAAGTGGTAGCTACCAACACATCCTGAGAAAACAGTGACTTCTGTCCATGCCAAGTCTAGCTCTCCAAAAGAAAGTGAATGTTATGAAGGCAAGTCACAAAAGAGCATCTTCTGGGGTGGTAAAAATGGGGAAATTTTCCCTAAGAAATTGGCAATGAGAAGCAGATTACCAATAGGAGACAATTTTCCACTCGTGGACTGCCCAGTATTAGCAAGGATTAGGAGGATGATATAGCCCTAAATACTGCTAGAGGGGATGAAAACAAGTATGTTACAAGGAATGCTGATTTGGTAATTCCCTTTTTTCCTATTATATCATATTTGAGAAAACTGGGAAGAATATGTAAGACATGATATCAGTTGTTGGTACAATATTGTGTACTCAATTATTTCCCTATTATTCTGTTTATTTGACCAATTTCACTGTAAAATGAATAATACAAGAAAAAAAAAAGTAACTAAGTAGTAAGAAAAAAAAATAAATTGAATCTACAAAACTGAATAACAGAAGGGATCTAATTCATGTTGTTTGGCTAGGATAATCCTCTCTAAGGCCCTAACTTTTAAGATGAGACTTTGATTATTTAAATAGAAATTTCCAGAGGCACAGTTGGCAAAAGAGTTTTTCAGACCAAACAAAAGGTGGATAATAAAGCTCTGAAGAAAGAAATAGTTGGGACATTTCTAGGGAGAGAAAGGAGGCCAGCTTGGCTTGAGTGGAATGAAAGATTAAAGGGATCCGAGTGAAGGTGACTATGGCAAGGGCATTTATTTTATTTAAGAGAAATAGGAAACTGAATGATTTAAGCAGGGACATATTGAAATCAGGTTTGTGTTTTATAATTTTGTTCTCTTATGAGAAGACTAGATTTAAAAGGTCAAGAAGAGACCAGGAGACAGTAGACTGAAGATAGTTACCTTTGTCAAGACAAGAGATGATGATGATGTAGACAGAGAGAAATTAACCAATTTAAGAAAAGTATGGAGCAGAATCATCAGGACTTTATGATAGACAGCACGTAGAAAGTGAAGGAGAGGAAGTGTTTGAAGTATGGCTCTCAGATTGGCTAGAGATCAAGACTTTTGACACCAAAGTAAAGAAAGATTTTTAAATTCCCAAATAAATATAAAACCAAGTAATGACCAACACAGTTGTTCATCTAACAAGATGTACTGTTTATTTCTTTCAGTATTCTTTAAAATGGGAATGTTCACTATTACTTTTCAAAGTCAGTCTTATAATATTTGAGTTATTTTATGTATTGACTTTTACATAGTTTTGCTTAGTCTTTAGTTGTAATTTTAAAAATCCACTTGTCAGATTTCTAACAATATTCATGTTACTTATTGGATACCCTGTAAGAGATTGTGAATTTTATAGTTTCTTTTGGAGAATATTAATAATTCACTGTTTATGATAAATATATCTTATTAAGATATATTTGACATTTTAACTATGTTTTTATTTAGAGGAAAAACAAAGAGTTACAAGTAGGTACTTGGCAGCCAAGAAGAAAAAATCATGATGTTTAAAGACATTTAATCACATATTTTTCATAAGATTCCACTGAAGATTAACTGATTTTAAATTCAATAATTTGCTTTTTTAATAAGAACTCTGAACCATAAAAATAGATTAAAAAACAATAGCAATCATAAAATTAGCTAACATTTCTTGAGGACATACCATCTGCCTAACATTGTATAAAAAAATTTATAATTCTCCTGATAATCCATATGTTGAGTATTATTATTTTCTTTTAGCAGATGGGAAAATAGAAGCAAAGTAGAAAAAATAAGATACTGAAAAAATCTAAAACTAAATATTTCTGTTAGAATGAAATCATCTGCTTATAGTTCTATGTACTGGACAGCCAGACTTTTCACAAACCTCAAATTTGGTGGAAGAGTGTCAGCTGATACTAGCTTCCAGACTTGAACAAGGAAGTGGATAGATCTGGCTCCACATTGTTAAAAAGGAAATTGCATTCTCTCAAATTTGAAGTTATTGAATAATGTCCTTAGATCCAGGGATGAAAGTCTATTTTAGGTGTCATCATGAAAATTTTAACACAATTTTATTTTTATTTTCAAAACCAACCCTACTGGTTTTACCTAAAGAAGGTAGGAAACACAGTAAAAGCCTAATATTGTTTCAGAAATCTTATATGAGAAATATGTGTGTGGGGCAATATTTAACATGTGTTTGTCTAAAAGAAAGTAGATGTGTATTTATAAAGATGCACACCTTTGAAAGCAGTATAAAATTGTATACTTACACATTTTTAGGTAATCAATCAGTCGGTTCAGTCTCTCAGTCTTGTCCGACTCTTTGCAATCCCATGGACTGCAGCATGCCAGGCTGCCCTGTCCATCACCAACTCCCAGAGCTTGATCAAACTCATGTCCATTGAGTCCGTGATGCCATCCAACCATCTCATCCTTTGTCATCTCCTTCTCCTCCCGCCTTTAATCTTTCCCAGCATCAGGTCTTTTCCAATAAGCCAGTTCTTTGCATCCAATAGGCAAAGTATATATTCTGTTTAATAAATTGGTTTCTACCCTATCCATATTAGATGGATATTGACAAAACTATCCAGAGGAAAAAAATGGTGATTCTAATATTCATATAGTTAAAAACAAAATTTAAATAAATGATGTATCAGTATTCTGACAAATTACCAACTCTACTTCCAAGTAGTTTTATTGATGACTACTGAATCACTTAACCCAGTAAAGGAATGTAAGAGTTCAGTTTTGGATATCAAAACCTTTGTATTTCAAAGTTGAACCAAAGTTTAAACCAAAGTTTAAAACTATTTACTGTCAATTTATGGAAATTTAGGTATACAGGACAGTAATACAGGTCAGCAATTTTACCTTTCCTATATAAAATTCACTTGAGAATCTAAATACAAGGAAAGTGTCTTTATCATAGGCTTTTAAGTTTTCTTTAAAAAAAAATGATTACAGGAATGATGGAAACTTAAATTTACCATAGTCTCTCTCTTTTTTCAGTCTAAGCAATGTTTTCAAACTAACAAACTACTGATTTAGCTTATGTTCAGCAAAACCTAAATAGTCAAAATATTTCTTGTTATCTTGTTCTTTGACACCATTCATTGACCCAAAAGTTTTGCCAGTTTAAATGTATTATTGCATTAGTAGATATAAGATACTGGATAGGCAATGGCACCCAACTCCAGTACTCTTGCCTGGAAAATCCCATGGATGGAGGAGCCTGGTAGGCTGCAGTCCTGGGGTCGCTAAGAATCGGACATGACTGAGTGACTTTCCTTTCACTTTTTACTTTCATGCATTGGAGAAAGAAATGGCAACCCACTCCAATGTTCTTGCCTGGAGAATCCCAGGGACTGGGAAGCCTAGTAGGCTGCTGTCTATGAGGTTGCACAGAGTCAGATACGACTGAAGTGACTTAGCAGCAGCAGCAGCAGCAGGTGTAAAATACAACTGCTGTCCTAAAATGACATTATTAGGAACAAAATCAAGGTATTTCCAAATACAGAAACTATTTTTGAACCTCTCTCCAATAGCATCAGTTGAAAAATAATTGCCATCTTCAAATTATTCCTTTGAATTATTTTCTAGTGGCATGAAATTTGAACTATATTTCTTCGAGGTCTCTTTCAAGGCTCATTTTACCTATCTAATATTGAAAAGTTTGGGATTTTTTTCTTTGTTTCTCTTTTTTTATTTTTTACATCTAAATAATTTTTCATTTACACAAGAAGGGTCTGGCGACCACACAGAGCTAGCATATTTTTCTACATTAGTTTTCCTTTTCATCTTTACCTTGTAGCTCATATCAAAGCTGTAATTGTTTGCTAGCCAGCAAAATCTAATGGCTCCCTCTGGTCAAAAGCTGTCAACAGCAATCTATCCAGCAGTGGGGGCATTGCCTGAAGTAGAAAAGCGTCACATATGGTCGTATTCCTTGGTGAGCTACAAACAAGGCAGGGCTTAACATTTTCAAATACAAAACCATTACTAACCCCACATAATAAGGCTGGGGCACTAACATATCATTATTAGAGTCTAGCGGATCATTACTAGAGAATATCACTTCTTGCTTCGTTACTGTCTATAGGTGAAAGACAAACCAACCCTTTATACTGTTTGCTTCTTGCCTTGATTTAGCAATGTGGCAATAAGTCTGTTTCTTAGATGTTGAATCATGATTTATTAGGTGTCCAAAAGTAAACCCATACTCCACAATGGATAAGGAAAACAGGCTTCAAATGATCAGTCCAGATTTCCTGCAAGCATAAAGACTGCTAAATTCATTAGAGAATCCAACAAAGACAAACACTATGATATTGGGGGAAAAAAAAAAATCTCTCCAAAAGCTGTAAAGCCCTGTTTAGGAAATTCTGAGATGGGTGATTTGTTTAACATTTGTGTTATCACAATAGTGTTGTGTGATCCTAATGACACAGTCCAGTATAATGACTCTAAACGTCCAAACAACTATGTAGCCTCATGCTGAGTTTCCCATCCAGGCTAATTAGAATCCTCGTCTTCTTAAAACATTTGCACTCATGGAATTCCAATGGCTTTTCCACTTGTAACTTAGCCTTTTTGATATTTCTAAATCAGAATGCACTGATTTCTACTACCTTTATACCACTTTTTTACTTTGTCCTCTTATCTGCAAGTCAAATTATTTTACTAATTCCCCAGAATGAACCCCAAGAAAGAGTTCCTATTATCTTAGTTTAGAGTCTCAAATGTAAGCAGACAAAAACCAAAGTATTCTTCAAGTAGATTTCATACATTCTACATTTTGTACATTTATACATTCACTTCTCTCCTAACTGTTTTCAAGTTAGAAGTAAAATTTCTCATACAATAAGCTATAGCGGGCTTGGTGTACAGAATAAAATATATGTCTAATCTTAATTCATTGAGAAGACAGATTATTGAAGGTATAGGCTTTAGGGAATAAATTGAAGGAGAAAGCAAAGATAGTGTTAGGTCAGATAGAGGCAGGAAGATTCCTCCTGCAATACGGGAAACCTGCGTTTGATCCTTGGGTGGGGAGGATCCCCTGGAGAAGGGAATTGCTTTCACCTCCAGTACTCTTGCCTGGAGAATTCCATGGACAGAGGAATTTTGCAGGCCTCTGGTTCATGGGGTCACAAAGAGCCAGACACAACTGAGCAAACAACACTACTACTATTACTGCTAATTCAGGTAGAATAGGAACTGTTGCTCATTTGTTCACGTTTAGTATCGTGAATAGCAGAGAACTACGTGAAAGTAGGGTAGTGTTGTCACCTCCTTAAAGGACATAAGGTGTTGAAAGTTTCTGCAAATAAAGCATGTGATGTGTTTCTACTAATTTCTTTTTAATTCAAAAACTTCCATTAATTACTTGTAGGAAATTCATCCCCCAATATAAAGTTTAGACAATTCATTAAGTGCTGTCATGTCCTTTAATGGAAATCTTAAAAAAAAAAAAAGGCATGCACAATTCTATTTAACAGGTTAAACTATCGATAATAAATCCTATTGGACCAGCCATTTGCTTAGTCAGGGTAATGCATCTCATAGCTGAACTTGACATGGGAGAAGTCTAAATTCAAATACATGAGATTGGCTTTGGTTTAGCGAAAGGGTGGAAACATATTTGGTATTTTGTCTACTTTCCTGACATACAACTCTAAGGTTCAAGAAATTGGTGGTATGTTTTGTTCATTATAACATCGTCAACACTTCTAAGATATCTAGAGTTTGGGAGACTCCAAAATTATCTTGCCAAGCACATTTTCCATTAACATTTGCACCCATATGTAATTTCAAGGAAACAATCTGAATGTTTCTGATTATACAGAGCTATCAAATGTGAGAATGGTCCCTTGAATATACTATAATGAGTCACAACTTACTTTTAGGAGATAAATGAAAAGTCATAAAGAATTCAGATTTGCCAATGAACCTCAAATTGAAAATATTTGAATTTTTTTCTAACCTTAAACCAAATTTTTTTTAAATCCTGGAGTTGAGTAAACTACATTCTTGTCACACATACCATCTACATAGTTTCTATTCATTTTGCCATCTCTCTCTAATTTATCAAATCTCATCTAACACCATGACATTTTAAGTCTTTGACAGTGCCATTTTATTACCAGTGATTTTCTGATTGCCTTTTAAGTAGTCTGAGTTGGAAGCAATAGAAACAGTTCAAAGAGAAGGTCATAGTTCAGCCTGCCATAAACCCCCCCCCAAAAAAAAATTAGGTAGAATTGTATACGGTATCCCTTAGGCACTAATGTATATTATGTAAAGTAATTTATTAAATTGTATAGTAAAGCATAGGGTTTCCCTGGTGGCTCAGTGGTAAAGAATCTACCTGCCAATGCAGGAGATTTATATTCAATCCCTGGGTCAGGAAGATCCCCTGAAGAAGGAAATGGCAACTTACTTCAGTATTCTTGCCTGGGAAATCTCATGGATAGAGGAGCCTGGCAGGCTACAGTCCATGGGGTCACAAAAGAGTCAGACATGACTAAGTGACTAAACAACAACAAATAGTAATGAGCAAGTATACATAAACATACGATGGTATTTAAAGCATTGTACTAAGGCATTTCTTGCTGAGTCACTTCAGTCATGTCCAGCTCTTTGCAACCTCGTGGATTGAGGCCCTCTAGGCTCCTCTGTCCATGGAATTCTCCAAGCAAGAATACAAGAGTGGTTGTCATGCCATCCTCTAGGGGATCTTCCTGACCCAGGGGTGGAACTCAAGTCTCTTGTGACTCCTGCATTGGCAGGAGGATTCTTTACCACTATCACCACCTGGGAAGCCCATATTGAGGAATCAATGCTTAGTATATAAAGACATTAATCAGTTCAGTTCAGTCACTCAGTTGTGTCTGACTCTTTGCAACACCATGAACTGCAGCACACCAGGCCTCTCTGTCCATCACCAGCTCTCTGAGTTCACCCAAACTCATGTCCATAGAATTGGTGATGCCATTCAACCATCTCATCCTCTGTCATCCCCTTCTCCTCCTGTCCTCAATCTTTCACAGCATCAGAGTCTTTTCAAATGAGTCAGCTCTTCACATCAAGTGGCCTAAATATTGGAGTTTCAGCTTCAACATCAGTCCTTCCAATGAACACCCAGAGCTGATCTCCTTTAGGATGGACTGATTGGATCTCCTTGCAGTCCAAGGGACGTTCAGGAGTCTTCTCAAACACCACAGTTAAAAAGCATCAATTCTTTGGCACTCAGCTTTCTTTATACTCCAACTCTCACATCCATACATGACTACCAGAAAAATCATAGCCTTGACTAAATGGACCTTTGTTGACAAAGTAGTCTCTGTTTTTAATATGCTGTCTAGGTTGGTCATAACTTTCCTTCCAAGGAGTAAGCGTCTTTTAATTTCATGGCTGCAATCACAAACTGCAGTGATTTTGGAGCCCTTTGGAGCCCTAAAAAATAAAGTCAGCCACTGTTTCCACTGTTTCCCATCTATTTGCCATGAAGTGATGAGACTGGATGCCATGATCGTTTTCTGAATGTGGAGCTTTAAGCCAACTTTTTCACTCTCCTCTTTCACTTTCATCAAGAGGCTCTTTAGTTCTTCTTCACTTTCTTCCATAAGGGTGATGTCATCTACACATCCGAGCTTATTGATATTTCTCCCGACAGTCTAAATCCCAGCTTGTGCTTCCTCCAGCCCAGAGTTTCTCATGATGTACTCTGCATATAAGTTAAATAAGCAGAGTGACAATATACAGCCTTGATGTACTCCTTTTCCTACTTGGAACCAGTCTGTTGTTCCATGTCCAGTCTGTTGTTCCATGTCCATGTTGTTCTAACTGTTGCTTCCTGACTTGCATACAGGTTTCTCAAGAGGCAGGTCAGGTGGTCTGGTATTCCATCTCTCTCAGAATTGTCCACAGTTTATTGTGATCCACACAGTCAAAGGCTTTGACATAGACAATAAAGCAGAAATAGATGTTTTTCTGGAACTCTCTTGTTTTCTCAGTGATCCAGCGGATGTTGGCAATTTGATCTCTGATTCCTCTGCCTTTTCTACAACCAGTTTGAACATCTGGAAGTCCACGGTTCACATATTACTGAAGCCTGGCTTGGAGAATTTTGAGCATTACTTTACTAGCATGTGAAATGAGTGCAATTGTGCAGTAGATTGAACATTCTTTGGCATTGCCTTTCTTTGGAATTGGAATGAAAATTGACCTTTTTGAGTTCTGTTGCCATAGCTGAGGTTTCCAAATTCCCTGGCATATTGAGTGCAGCACTTTCACAGCATCATCTTTCTGGATTTGAAATAGCTCAACTGGAATTCCATCACCTCCACTCGCTTTGTTCAAGTGATGTTTCCTAAGGTCCACTTGACTTCATATTCCAGGATATCTGGCTCTAGGTGAGTGATCACATCATTGTGATTATCTGGGTCATGAAGATCCTTTTTGTATAGTTCTTCTGTGTATTCTTGCCACCTCTTCTTAATATCTTCTGCTTCTGTTAGGTCCATGCCATTTCTGTCCTTTATTGTGCCCATCTTTGCATGAAATATTCCCTTGGTATCTCTAATTTTCTTGAAGAGATCTCTAGTCTTCCCATTCTATTGTTTTCCTCTATTTTTTTCCACTAATACCTATTACATTAATACTGAATACAGTATTAAAATTTATTTCTTTGTCTTGTGCTTTGTGAGGCCTAGTTGTTATAACTGTAATAAGCTAATAATGACCAAGTGTCAGTGAAGACACTGAACCTTAAACTTGAAAATCTTTTCATATGCAAGGCCTGCTATATGGATCAAACTATGTTCATCTAAGGAACAATAGGTTCCAACCAACTAATTTTAGAGTCTTCAGGAAAGAAAGCTTAAAGTCTTCTATAAGATTCAGGAGAATAGTAATATACCAGTTGAAGTGTTAGCTGCTAGGTTAATTTCTTAAAATGTTTCAGCATCTCTTCTGTCAATATTTTCTTTAAATTCTATAAGACACAGTACATGACTTCATTATGATCTATGGGATCTTTCAGATTGAGACACATATCCCTAGAAAACAGTTTCCAAGGGAGAGACAGGCATGGGTGGTGTTAAGGAAATCACTTTCCAGCTCCAATTCTCATTTTTCATAAATACTCTTTGCTAAAGTTTATTGACCTGAGGACACACTTGCAGTCAAGATGTTGTGCCAGTTCCCTTTTCTGACCACCTCCCCCATCAGCATCCCCTACTTACGCGCACATCCTGAATCTTGGTATGGTATATTGAACCCATGTGTAAAAAAGCCCACGTGAACCAAACAAAGACACCAAAAAAGACCATTGCCTGAGAAACCTTCTTTATTATCAAACACTTGTACAAGAACTATGAAATCAATGAATTTTAGTAAAACCTATTTTTAGACTTTTCAAAAGTTGAAGACATGCATGACTTTCATAGTGAAGTGAAAGTTGCTCAGTAGTGTCCGCTCTTTTCGACCCCGTGGACTATACAGTCCATGGAATTCTCCAGGCCAGAATACTGGAGTGGGTAGCCTTTCCCTTCTCAAAGGGATCTTCTCAACCCAGGGATAGAAACCAGGTCTCCTGCATTGCAGGTGGATTCTTTACCAGCTGAGCCCCAAGAAAAGCCCAAGACTTTCATAACTGGGTAACAAATGCTTTTATAATTCAAGCAGTTTCCAATGTTTGCTTTTGACAAAATTGAAGAAGGGCTTAATTGAGATGTCAGCTAATAAATCATTAAAAGTAATTTTGGTAAAAGAAATAATTTTGGCATACAACACAGAAGGAGTTTAAATAATTGAGTGATCTCTCTATACAATAACAATGTTCATTCCCACTTAGTTATTTTTGAAATGTAAAATATGTTGCTTACTCAAACATCTTTAAAAATATAAAAGAGGAGCAAGATTGAGGCTGTTCTGGGTGATTCTAAAAACGAATTACACTAATCAGTGTCTGCTTAGAATAATTAGATGAAAAACACATGCATCTCACTAAAAATAATAAAACTTTTATTTTATAATTATTTATCAAAACTTGATTATTGTAAATATGGGAAATATAGGCAATGTTTTATGCTATTAATTATAAATGGAGTATAACCTTTAAAATTGTGAATCAGTATACTGTACAGCAACCATATTTCAATAAAGAAAATTTTAATTAAAAATAAAAATGTTATCATTATACTCTTAAACCATTAAGTTTGATTAAAACAGTTAAAAACTTAGTTATATTAATTAATTAGTTGTATACTAATAATAATACTAATACAACTGAATATAGAAAATCTTTTAAAATCAGAGCTCAAAATCATTAATTTTTTCAGATTACATACACATTTTTATTGAATGTAGCTCTAGTTCAGTTTTCTTTGCTTCTCTGTAATAGGGAACAAGTATAAAGCGTAGAGAGATACATGTGTCCTTAAAATGTCTAATCATATGGTTTTACATAATTTAAGTTGGATAGGTTAGACCCTACTTTAACAGTGATATAAGTAAGTTTTAAAAAATAAAATTAGAAGAAAACTGCAAAATTAAAGGTAATTTTTAGAAGAAAATACCTGCAATTCTAGCTACCTTGACAAATACTTTTTCTATTGTTTCAATCCTCTAGTCAATGTATTATTTTTTAAATCAAATATATCAAACTATTATAAAGAAATTAGTCCTTAATTTTTGTTATATAAAAAATCTCAAGGGAAAAATGCATGACACAGAGAGAGATTATCTATGTTAACAAATGTAGTAGGTGATTTTAGCATCATTAAGACTAGGTAACCCAGAAGGCAATGGCACCCCACTCCAGTACTCTTGCCTGGAAAATCCCATGGACAGAGGAGTCTAGTAGGCTGCAGCTCATGGGGTCGTGAAGAGTCAGACATGACTGAGTGACTTCCCTTTCACTTTTCACTTTCATGCATTGGAGAAGGAAATGGCAACCCACTCCAGTGGAGAATCCCAGGGATGAGGGAGCCTGGTGGGCTGCCATCTATGGGGTCGCACAGAGTCGGACACGACTGAAGCAACTTAGCAGCAGCAGCAATCCAGATACTGCGTAACTTCTGCAGTAATGTAACATGAAATATGTGATTTCACCAATGATAATTCTAGTAAAAAAGTGTCCCATTTGATGCCTCAGGCTTTCACATTTAAAAGAGAATAAACTAAAGTACATGAAAGGGAACCATGCAGGCAAAATCAGAAGGCAGAGTATCCTTTTAGACAGCTGGCCTATTTCACATCAAGTCAGCATCAATTAAAAACATACCTCATAACAAGACTCTGGAAATGGTCCAAATTGAGAACACAATATTGATATAAAAATGGCATCTCAAATCAATGAGGAAAAGGTACAGCTTTTTAATAAGTGAGATTTTGTAATAAAAGCAATGTAAAAAAATATTAAATTGGATCCAGTCCTCACATCATGTGCTGGGGTAACTTCTAAATGGGTTAGAGTTTAAAAATTTTTTTTAAATTGGATATACCAGTGCTAGAAGAAAACCTAGGTGAATTTTGCATCAAATCTAAAGTGGAGAAAACTGTCCAAACTTAGATTTGATTTATGGACAGAATAATGGAAAATATGGATAAATTCATAAATTTGTCTACATAAAAATGCAAAGAAAAGTGAACAAAAAATCCAAAAAACAAAAGTCCAACACTTCCAGCATTACAAAAGACAAATGAGAAACTGAAATAAATGCAATATATACTATAGAGGGTAGTATAATAAATATATTAATATCTAAAAATAAAGCCTCAGCACTATAGAAAAATCGACAAAATATACAGACAGCTCAAAGAGAATAGAAATATACATATCCTTAAAATATAAAAAGATGTTCTGCATTGCTCATAATAAAACACTGCAAATTAAAACTACCCTGAGATCCCATTTCTCACATATTGAATTGGCTAAAATCCAAAAATTTGGCAATATCCTCTGTGGGTAAAGATGAATAAAACATTCTATGTTGGTAATGGAAATGCAAAATGTTAAAACCACTTTGGAAAGAAATTTTACAATGTCCATCAGTATCTATACATTTACCCTGTGACCCATAATCCTACCTCTAGGAACATTCTCAAAGATACACTGATAAAATATGAAAAAATAAAATGTTTTCTACAAGGCTATGTATGGCAGCAATATCTAAATAGTAAAATCTGGGGAAAAAACAAATATGCATCAATATGGAACATGAATTTTTGAATGCACACAATGAAGCAGCACAATAGAGAGTTACAGGTAATACTAGTATGACAAAAGGAGTCTGTTTATAAAAAATTATGGATTTTTCTCCAGTCTTTATTGTTAAATAAGACTAGGTGAAGAAAAGTGGGTATATTGTGTTACTGTTTACCTAAGAAGGGGACAGTATAATGCAAAATGTTAAGTATAAAAATAGCAATATGTTAAAATTCATCAACATTATTGACTTAGCATATACATATGTATATAACTTGGGTTAAAAGTTGGAAAATAATTTTAAAACTAAAAGACATGGATACTTAGAGGAATAAGAGGATAATGAAAAGGATAGAACTGAAATCTCTGAATATGCTTTGTTTTGTAGGTTTTTTTCTAGAACCATTTAAACATTCTGAATAATTGTACATCAAAATTTAGTCAAAATTGGAAAAATAACAATTCTTAAAAACTGAAAGCAAATTGAAAGAAACAAAACTATGTACTAAATTGATGGTACAGAGATAAAGGGTGGAATTCTTCCAAGTGCCCTCTCAATTAAAATTTTTCTTGTTGTAGTTCTATGAAAATAACCATTGATAATTTGATAGGGATTGCATTGAATCTATAGATTGCCTTGGGTAGTATCATCATTTTTACAATATTGATTCTTCCAAACCAAAAGCAAAGTATATCTTTCCATTTGTATAATTAGTTCTTTCATCAATGTCTTACAGTTTTTGGAGTACTGGTCTTTTGTCTCATTTAGTAGGTTTATTCCTAGATGTTTTATTCTTTTTGATATGATGGTGAATGGGTTTCTTTTCCTTAATTTTTCTTTCTGATGTTTCATTGTTAGTATATAGAAATGCAACAGATTTCTGCACATTAATTTTGTATCTTGCAGCTTTACCTAATTTATTGATGAGCTTTAGCAGTTTTCCAGTAGTGTCTCTAGGATTTCTTATGTATAACATCAGGTCGTCTGTAAGCGGTGATAGTTCTACTTCTTCTTTTCCAATTTGGATTCCTTTTATTTCTTTCTCTGATTTCTATGTCTAAGACTTCCAAAACTGTGTTGGAAGAATTTTTGTGGATGAAATTATGTAACAGAAATAATTCAGTTCTGTTTGGGCAGAGCAAGTATGTCTTTTTGGGCTTCCCTTATGGCTCAGATGGTAAAGAATGTCTACAATGCCAGAGATCTGGGTTCTATCCTTGGGTCAGGAAGATCCCCTGAATAAGGGAATGGCTATCCATCTAGTAAATTCTTCCCTGGAGGATTCCATGGATAGAGCAGTCTGGTGGTTATAATCCATGGGGTTGCAAAAGATTCAGACACCACTGAGCAACTAAGCACATAGTATGTCTTTGGGGATACAGATACAACAGAATTGGCCTGAGTTAATTGTTGAAGTTAGTTGATGAGCACATGGGGAGTTACCCTATCTTCCTATTTTATAAATGCTAGAAATTTTCAATTATATGAAGGTTTTAAAAAGTGGAGAGGTAGGCAAACCTGATAGATAAAAAGAAGTTTAAGAAAACATCAAATAAAAATAAAAGGAGATGTTAAAGACAACAAAAGCAGAAACAATGCTTTATCTGGAATTAGGTACTGATTTAAATAATTGAGATAATTTAAATATAATCTGTATATTAAAGAGATAGAAAGTACAACACAAATGGGAAAACACGGAGATAAATGTATAGTACAGGAATGGAGAAATGGAGATAAATGATGATAAAAAATAAACCACAAAAGAGTATGTATAATAAGATCTCAAGATCTGAAAACCAGTAGTCTACTGTGCTTTGGATTGGGAGAATATTAATTTCATTGTTGCATTTACTTTCTAATTTTCTACAATGAATATTTACAGGCTCAACATAAATAGAGGTATTTATTTTAGAAATATAGCACAAATTGTTTTAAACCCTAAAGCCAATGATATTTCTCTTATATCTTAATGTAAAATATAGTTCTAATCTTAAAATCATTCCTTATTTCTCTTGTTATATTTGAGAATGATAATAATCTATTTTTTAATAAAAGTCATTTGAAAGCAATAATATAAATCTAATAACACTGAAATTAAAGTCTTTACCACTTATTCTTTTATAATTTTAAGTATCTAAAAGTTCTCAAATCACTATTTAAAGACTAGTTTTCCTGAATTTAGTTTATTTCTACTGCTTATCATTTAAAATCTTTTAGTTTTATAATTGTTGCTATGGTACAAAATTAGTGATAAAAATAGGACTTTATTTCTACCTGTACTTTCTTTACAAAACATAAAAATACATTTTTACCTTTTTATGTAAGTGGTAAAAAAAATCACCATCACTGCTAATTGATTTTTAAAATATATGAAACCAATAATTATTATGAAGACATATTCAGTGATATAGACCACACATTAACTTTTTAGAGCAGTATAATATGTTAGCATAACATATGCTGTATCTGCTCTGTGTAGTCAGCTCAGTCATGTCCAACTCTTTGCTACCCCATGGACAGTAGCTTGCCAGGCACCTCTGTTCATGGGGATTCTCCAAGCAAGAATACTGGAATGGGTTGCCATTTTCTTCTCCAAGTAATGAGGTCTTAGGCTGTTGAAATCAGATATTATCCCTGGCCAGTAGTGTGTGCTAAATGACAAAGTTTGAAACTAGTTGATGAGAATTTTTCACAGTCCAGTGACATAAGTACCTCCCCCCCTTTTTTTTTTTTTTTTTGGAGGAAAGAAAGATATGAATCCCTTTTCTGCAATTCTTTTTTTCAATAATATTCCTTTATTAATATCATTATTTACTATAGATGTTTCCAGACTTAACAATAGTTTAACTTACTATTTTTCCACTTTGATGTTGCAAGAGTGCTATGCATTCAGTACACAGCATACTTTGAATTTTTATCTTTGCAAATGGTTGTGGTATATGGTCGAAGTGAGCTGCCCCCAGTCAACCATGTGATAATGAGAGTAAACAGCTGATACACTTAATAGCCATCTGTATTGGTGCATCCCTTCTGTTTTTCACTGTCAGTACAGTATTTAATCAATTACATGATATCTATTCAACCCTTGATTGTAAAATAGGCCTTGTGGCAGATCATTTTGCCCAACTATAGACTAATATATGTATTCTGAACACATTTAAGATAGGCTAGACTAAGTTATGATGCTTGGTAGGTTAGGTGTATTAAACAAATTTTCAACTTAAGACTATTTTCAACTTATAGTGGGTTTATTGGGGTGCAATTCTATCATAAGTCAAGGAAAATTTTAATTTGTTTTGTACTATTGTGTTTATTTTTTACATCTCTGTTTCATAGCCTTTTTCTCGGCTTTCCTTCATATTACAGTCAAAATTGGAAAAAATATATATATTTATTATAAGCAATAGTATTAAAATTCCCAGAAGCACAATTTTAAAACAAATTTTAAGCACCAGTCTTTTGGCAGACTGACAAGATATTGAAAGTTAAAAAGAGTAATATACCATCCTCATCTCATTTCTCACTCTGGTAAGCAATAGCTCTTGGTTCTTTTAGGATTGGCAACATTCATTGTCAGCAGTTGTAACTTCAGCATATGTTATTGGAATTTCTTTCTGCTTAGGGCTTCTGCATGGTTGGACACCTATTGGGTGTGGGTATTGTGATTAAGATGACCGTCATTTTGGCCATAAATTTTTTATAGAGACTTTGAGGGCCCAGGTTTACTACTTACTAAATTGTTCTAAAATAAAGTGTGTATCCTTTGTAAGAATCACATCTTAGAAGAAAGTGTGATTCTTATAAAAATGATGCAAGTGATTTTAATAAAGGAGCTACAGAAAAGGGAAGCTACAATCTGCTCCCCCTTTTCATGGTGACCCCATCTGTTGTAAATGAATAAAAGCACAAATTGGGTTTTATGCTGAACACTTTAAAGTCAGTAGTAGTTTCAGGTTATAAGAAAATGAAAACCAGAAGGAGACTTGCAAGTTATGCAGACCTATGTACTTGAAGATTTAACTTTTTACCAGGTAACTATAGTGAGAAAAACGGTGAGAATAAAGCTGGCAAGTTAGAGAAAGCCTACTTCAGTATTACCAAGCACTCTATTTCGGAGTCAGTCTGTGAAAAAATATGGATCAAATGAAGGCTAAAAGATGATATAAGAAAACTTATAAAGCTAAGTTTATTTTAATGACATTTTTATTCTTTGCTTTAGGAGACTTTCTACAGTTTTTGTTATTAAAATGCCCTGTCCTTTGTGAAATGATTATGCTGGTTTTTGTTGTGTTTTTTTTTAAATTCTTACTTGTAACTTCTTATTATCCAGAATACAAAAGTTAGTAACTGTGTATAGATTAATAGTTATTTTTGAAATTATACTGACAAGTGAAATGGCAATTTACTCATATAGAAGGGCTTTAACCAACATGATACTCATGTTCTGGCAGAGCTAACATACCTGTTTGAGATTGGTAGACTAAACTTGAAATACAGAGCATGGAACATTGAATGGCTCAGCCCTGAGAAACTCAGGAATAGTAAAGGAAATGCATTTAAAAGCACTATTGTCTCAGCCTGGAAAGTTCCTCAGTAAATCCTCACTCTTTGAAAGGTTCTCTCATTTGATATTTGGGTTCTTTGTTAAGTCTTCTGAGCTATTGCCCTTTAGGGTAAGATCTACCCCATAATACCACCAGAATATCTTCACAGAGAGTGCAAGTTATTTAAAAACAGTTTAGCTCAATATGGACATTTATCAATTCAAGTGTTGGCTGAGTCAGACTGAGTTTCTCTAACTCATTCTGCCTAATTTGGCTCTTGATTACAATTACCGTAGATTTTTCCTATGTCTCATCTCATTTGGGAAAGAAGAAACTGGCCCCTTGTAGTTACTCTGGGCTCTCTTTGTTTGACTTGCTTTCTGCCAAGATAGAAGCAAGGCCTCTAAGTTCAGAAGGTGAACTAGGATATGGTTACTAAATTCTGACCTAATGCTTTTTTCCTAATGATTTAGGAGGATTAAAAAAAAAAAAAAAAGACTGACTTTATATTATGATGATTCATGTATTATCATAGCTGTTAAAAGAGCTTCTCTCAAATATAGTAAATAATTTCAAAATTTTAAAAGAGAGTAGTAGGACAAAAAATATATTTTAAGAGTTTATTGGAGGGTTTCTCTGAAAAGGTTACTTACTTGTTTGCAAATTACCAACAGGGGCTGTTTAATATGTGAAAATACAGCATTCGTATATTTGCCTAGACTAAAGAGACTGGCCAAAGGCAAAAAAGAGAAAAGAAAGAAATAGTAAATTTTCTGCTAAGAAATATTCAGGTGTCTGGAATTTATGAATTCAAAGAGATGGCTCTGAAGCTGCCAAATCTTTGTTTTTGGGGTTAAAGTAACAGATGTTAAGCTCTAAGTGAGACCTTTCACTGGTCCTCTTAGATTTTTGGTATCTTCTTCCTACCTAGCTCCAGGCTCAAGTCCTCTCCAGTGACCAAATCCTTTCTTTCAACTTGCTTGGATGCTTTTTCTTTTTTAAAAATTTGTGTCTAAGTCCTGGAACACTTATAATGTACAGAGGCTGAAAGCAACAGAGTGGTTTCTTCTTTCTTTGAAAGTGATCTTATCTGTATAGGCCAGCTCTGAAACGATAAGACCTTCTTGCATTTTAAAGGGCTTCTCTGATAGCTCAGATGTAAAGAATCCACCTACAATGCAGGAAACCTGGGTTCGATTCTCGGGTTGGGAGGATTCCCTGGAAAAGGAACGGCAACCCACTCCAGTATTCTTGTCTGGAGAATCCCATGGACAGAGGAGCTGGAGGGCTACAGTATGTGGGGTTGCAAAAGTTGGACACAATGGAATGACTAACACTTTCACACTTCTTACATTTTACTAATCACTTAGAGAGAATTTCATAAAGGAATCTTGTTCATAGATGAATTAAGCAAGGAATAAGCTAAATATATAAAGAAAGAGGTTTGCCAAGAAGAATGAGAATCTATGTGGTAAATTAGTGGACACTGATAAAACAAGACAGTGTTCAGGGTTTTGAAGTCAGGTAAACATTGGAACATGTCTTCTGTATCAGGGATGGAGAACAATGTGTGAATGCAGTAGTCTGTGCTGTTCTTCTCAATATTCTTTAAATATTAGGTTGCATATAAAATGATGTTTGTTGTTTGTATTGCAGTGGAATAAATAATTTTGTCATGACTGTAGACATCCTTCTTAGATATCTTAGGCACTACCCAACAGTTCCTGAACCTAAAGGATGAATGTGCATATGTGTGTGTCTGTGTGTGTGTATGTCTCTCTGTGTTTCTGTGTATGGGTACCAGTGTACCATTTTTGGTGTGCCGCTGAAAAAGAGGATACGCTTCCTGAAGCAGTTTCAGTAGACTCTCAATGTGGACACATTTTAGGATTCCATATGCTAGAGAAACCTATCTACCTATAGGGTGGCCTTGGATACCTCTGTTTGTGCATTTACCCAGCCTCAGAGACACATTGATGAGATGCTGCTTAAAACGAAGACAGAAATAAGGCCTTTTTAAAAAGCTAAGTTATAGATTTTTGAGTTAAATTATTAATATATTAATATAAGTTAAATTATCATCAATTCTGTGAATAAAAACAGCAGTTGCTTTTGTGGTACTGACAGTCTATAATCAAGTGAATAAATAAAATAATTTCTGAGAATGAAAAGCTCTTGGAATAAAATAAAGCAAAGGCATTCAGAGGCGATGAAGGTTGGGAGGCTGCTTCCTACTGAACCATTGCAACAAGCTGCCTTAAGGTTTGCTGAGCCCTGCACGCTGCAGAGAATCTATGCTTCTACCTGGGAAATTGCATTCCAGCTCAGGGCACAGCAAACACTAGGTGGGGGGTAAGCTTCACTTATTTGATGAACAGACAGAAGGTTAATGTGGCCAGCAGGTAATGAGATAGAGAATGAGAGGAAAGAGATGAGGTGAGAAAAATAGCTGGGGGCACATCTCCTAGAGTCAAGGTAAAATTTGAGTTATAGCCAGAAATTAAAGAATTTGAAATTGTAAATCAGCATGATATGATTTGCATGTTTAAATGATCATTGTGTGAAAAGTATATTGCAGAGGAACATGGGTAGAATCCAAGACTAGATAGAAGACTAACATAGCAAATTAGGAAAAAAAAAAAAACCAGTTTGAACCAATGTGGTAGTACATAAAATGAAGAAAATTAAATTCTAGCTATATTTTAGAGAAAGTGTCTTTCCAGAACCAAAAAAATCAAAATTGTTAACATCCAAAGCTGATTATGTCTGCTTACTTACATCACCAGAGACTGATATATAAAATTAGAATGCTACCTTTCTAAGAAGGAAGATAGCTGTCAAAATAGCTGTCTTTGTATGAAAACAAAAACAAAAGAACTTGGGACGCAAACAATAATTGGGTTGAATGGAAGGTAGATCAGTATTTGCATAAACTCTGACGTTGTCCTTTACATCTTTTCTTAAATGGTTTAAAAATTGACAAGTCCAATTTGGTGCATTCAAAATATACAGTCTGGTCACAATGGTCTTCTCTTTATTTGAGAATTCTTCTTTCCCTTTAAATAGAACTTGTTTCTCTTTTCTAACCCACTTATGATATGACCCATCATGACTCCAAGTCCAATTCTGAGAATACACCATTCTCATTATGGACATATTCCTGGTTAATATAGCCTAGTAGAATGCTTCTTGATATTTTAGCTGAAAATGATATTAGGAAAAAATAAATTTCATCTCCTCAATAAAATAAAACATAGTAAATACCAAAAATATATTCAAAAAAGCCTAGTGTTACATCCCAAATACAGTGGATAGAACGCAGAATCTCATGTAGATATCATGAAGGATGATCTGAGAATTGGTGAAGGAAATGCTGCTGGAAACAAAAATGCATGTCATAAAATATAAAGGAACTATTTTTATAACTATATTATTCATTGTTTCAGTTCAGTCAGTTCAGTCGCTCAGTCGTGTCCGACTCTTTGCGACCCCATGAATTGCAGTACACCAGGCCTCCCTGTCCATCACCAATTCCAAGAGTTCACTTAGACCCATGTCCATCGAGTCAGTGATGCCATCCAGCCATCTCATCCTCTGTTGTCCCCTTCTTCTCCTGCCCCCAATCCCTCTCAGCATCAGGGTCTTTTCCAATGAGTCAACTCTTCGCATGAGGTGGCCAAAGTACTGGAGTTTCAGCTTTAGCATCATTCCTTCCAAAGAAATCTCAGGGCTGATCTCCTTCAGAATGGACTGGTTGGATCTCCTTGCAGTCCAAGGGACTCTCAAGAGTCTTCTCCAACACCACAGTTCAAAAGCATCAATTCTTCGGTGTTCAGCCTTCTTCACAGTCCAACTCTCATATTAATTTAATGACAAAATTCTTAACCTGAAATTGAGATTGCAATAATGAAGCTGTCAAATTTAAACTTTTGAGACACTAGCACTAGTACATAAAAACCAGTATTATTAAGGAGTCTGTTGAGAACCATTCTTGATATTCTTCTACCATAAATACCCAAAAAAGAAGCATTTGTCCTTCCTGAGTCATACTAAATACTTGATAGTTGTTAAATGAGTTATCTAAACTCCTAGAATACCATGGAAGCAATTATTACAAAAGAAAGAAAAGGATCATTTCATTTGCTTTTGACTTAAAAAAAACTTTAATCTTGTTCCAAGTACAGTCATTAAGAGCAAGAAAATGTACCAAGGGAGAAAATAGATGCAAAAACATATTAAAGTAATTAGACCATTTGACGGCTTCAATTAATAATTATGCAGTATATGGGAGTATCCATCATCTGGTTTCTAACCCATTAGTAATGACCTAGTTTTGATACTCCCTTTTGCCCTTCTGTTTCCTTCACTTTTTCTCACAGGGGTTTATGCTTATAGCACTGGCAAGGTACCTTCTTTTCACAGTTTTTGTACCAGCTAAGTGGAAAATATTTCTGAACTTGAATACTGATACCTACTATGTTCTAATATTCAGTACAAAGTCACAGTATTTAATTTTTTGAAGATATCCTATTTGCTGAACTTTAAAAACTTTTCCAAACTTCCTCAACAGCTTCTGACTTGAACATGTAAATTCATCATTGATTCCCTCATACTAGATTCAGTTTTTAACTTTTACTTAAGTCATTAAATAGGGAAAAAAATAAGAATGAATACACAAATGTGATTTAATTTTTTAAATTGATGTAACTTTTAAGACTCATTTGAATCTCAGTTTTGCTGGCTACATTGCCATTTGAAGTAATCCAGACTTGTGGTTCCTTAACCATTTTCTTAATGGTAAGAAATATTAAGTGAGATCACAAAAAAATTCTACCCACTTAAGGGCCTGGAGAAGACTGATAGTATTTGCTAATAGAATAGATTTTCAGAAGCCTACATAATGGAGGAGGGATCTAATATACATTATTTTTTCATTTAAAGTAATTTTCTAAATTATATAGTTATGATTATGTTAGAAATGAGCATTCCAATTCTATTGCTAAATCTAAATTCAGAGTCTGTTTTAGTTTCATTTCACCAAACTATTCCTTATCATGGAAGCAGGAATAAAGAAGTGCAAATAGAACAAATAAATCATGTGTCAAAAGCCACAAAAAAGAAGGAATATATGGGTACAACAAAAAATGAAGTCTATAATGACTAATATTACCTATTGAGAAGTAGTGACTCAGAACTTTGAAAAAATGTAAACTTACCTAGAAGGCTACTTCCCTTATGGCATAAAGTGAAGAAGAACTAAAGAGCCTCTTGATGAAAGTGAAAGAAGAGAGTGAAAAAGTTGGCTTAAAGCTCAACATTCAGAAAGCCATGATCATGACATGCAGTCCCATCACTTCATGGCAAACAGATGGGGAAACAGTGGAAACAGTGTCAGACTTTATTTTAGGGGCTCCAAAATCAGTGCAGATGGTGATTGCAGCCATGAAATTAAAAGACGCTGGCTCCTTGGAAGGAAAGTTATGACTGACCTAGACAGCATACTAAAAAGCAGAGACATTACTTTGCCAACAAAGGTCTGTCTAGTCAAGGTTCTGGTTTTTCCAGTGGTCATGTATGGATATGAGAATTGGACCATAAAGAAAGCTGAGCACTGAAGAATTGATGCTTTTGAATTATGGTGTTGGAGAAGACTCCTGAGGTCCGTTAAACAGCAAAGAAATCCAACCAGTCTATCCTAAAGGAAATCAATCCTGAATATTCATTGGAAGAACTGATGTTGAAGCTGAAACTCCAATACTTTGGCCACCTGATGCAAAGAGTTGACTCATTTGAAAAGACCCTGATGCTGGGAAAGGTTGAAGGCGGGAGGGGAAGGGGACAATAGAGGATGAGATGGTTGAATGGCATCACTGACTCAATGGACATGAATTTCAGTAAACTCTGGGAGATGGGATGGACAGGGAGGCCTGGTGTGCTGCAGTCCATGGAGTTGCAAAGAATCAGACACAACTGAGCAACTGAAGTAAACTGAACAGAACTGAACCTGGAAAGCTGTGCTATGCTTTGCCACTCAGTCATATCCAGCTCTTTGAGACCCTATGGACTGTAGCCTGCCAGGCTCCTCTGTTCATGGAACTCTTCAGGCAAGAATACTGGAGTGGGTTGCCATGCCCTCCTATAGGGGCTCTTCCCAACCCAGGGATCAAACCCAGGTCTCCAGCATTGCACACAGATTCTTTATACTTCATGGGAGAGGCAATCTTTTATTTTTGCCAGAGGAGCCATAGGGTCATAAAAGAGCCCAATATGACTTATTGATTAAATAACAACAACAGCAAAACATGTGTTGTTTGTAATTGTGATGGCACCCCATAAATATACCCTCACAGATTTAAATATCTTTTAAGATCATATATTTTACTTTTGTTGTATGTTAAAGCCATATTTTAACAATGATTTGAGTTTCAATAAATGTTTTGTTAATATTAAAACAATATCTTAGTAAACAAGGTGAAACTGTTCTGAAAAGATACTACTTCATCTTTCATGGGTTTTACTCTACTATAAGCTGTTCTCTGAACTATCAATACAATTATTCCAAATAGAGTTTAAGATTAGGGACATTTTGTGTCCACTTCTGTAATAAGCATTTGAACACTTAAAAAATAAATCTTTCTTACTGTTGTCACTGATGTTTGATTTCATGTAACATTCAGAGGCTTCTGTGTACAGATGTGATAAACTCTCTGAAAACACTAAAGTATGGTTGTGCTAATTTCAACTGTTCTGTGTACTTGAACTTTTAATCATTTTTTTAAATCGTATTATTTATGGCAACCCAAACTCAAATTATATGTTAGATTTTTCTTGATAAACTTGGTTTTGTGTAAAAATAAGCCATTAACTAAGTCTGTAAGAATATGATAGAAAAATTAGAAATCTTGAATGACCAACTTGCCACCAAATTCTCACTTAGTTAATCTTAAAAGTAAGTTTTTTTGAATGAATCAGACTAGCATGCATTTGGTTATCATGAGACAATAAAACTACCTAGTGATTTGAAAGCTTAGCTTCTGACCTTAATGAAAAGACGTTGAACTTGGTATAGTTGAAATACACTGAGGCTCCTCGACCATAGGTCCCAACAGATAGGTAGCTTCTGAAAAGTTCCTCCGTTTTCTGAAGACTTCTTATAAACATTTATATAGCAATCATTCTGGAATTTTAAATGATAAATAGGTAAATAGAATTTCGTTTTGCCTTTGAAAATTGTAGCATTTTCAACTGTTTTCCTTTTCCCATTTGTTTGGAGCCTTTCATAACTTCATTTATTCCTCATTAGATATATATTTATTACACCTTTATGACATGCAAGTCATTTACTGTTCTTATGTTCTAGATGCTGGGCAAAGTTTTGGTTTAAATATAAAATCTGTTTCTCTTATTTTCACATCAATGAATTTCTTTAAAAGATTTTCACTCTGTATGTAAAATCATCTTATACAAAAGAATAGGGCTTGAGTCAATATCTTAACTGCAGTTACATTGGAAGAAAGCAGCCAGACAACAGGCTTTGGATTGTATCATTAAATTATGTCTGATTATGCAGTGGTGAATACAAAATAAACAGTAGTAATCACATATCCAAGCAGGCATCATTTTAAGGCAGAAATATGGCAGAGCTGGGAAAGTACATAAGGGTAAGAGCAGTAGAGTAGCCTTTACGAGTTTACATCAAGACATGGAAATGTTTATATGCAGGTTTGTGTGTGTGTATGTGTGTGTGTGTTAATTTGCATATTGTCCTGAGGGAAATCTGTAAAGAGATTCCATGAGCAAGGTTTCTTCAATGCTGTCTGTGAAGGCATCCTCTAAATTTTCAAGAAAATGATTTAAATAATTTGCTCAAATTGCAAGCAAGTTACAGCATCTGGTTTAAACTCATCTATCATGCACAGTAACATGAATAAGTGGAGACATTCATCACTAGGCACAAACAGAAATTGTGTTCTCCTATTGATATAATTAAATACTCATAGAAGCCCAAATGCATAATAGCTTCCAGACTCTTTGTTTAATGCCAAAAATCAATGGCTCCGTTTCCAATGAACTTGATAGGCATATGTTCCTAGTCAGAACCATTGTGAACCCTCTCCAGTTTCTAAACATTTATTGCTGGTACTGTAATAATAAACATCTTGCATTTATAAAATGTAATGTTGCTGAGAATTTTTCATTTTTCAAGAATGCAGAGCACACTATCTAATGGCTGTCATATGTCCACCGTGCCCACGGACAATTTGTCTTCCGAGTGGAGTGTTAATCTGACACCTCAAGGACAGACCTGTTTTCAGAGAGACTGAAAGAAAAGCTACAAACATTCATGGGCTTCAACAACTACTGAAAATCTTAGTGAACTGTGGCTGGGATTACTCAGAGTTCTGGATCACATTACTTCTTCATGCCATATTTTGCTTAAATAATAGTTATTAAAGATGCTATGAGATTATTGCTTGACTTATTGCCAAATATGTACACCAAACACATATTTAATTTATGTGCATATATATAAAATCAAGCTAATGATGACATTTATGGTCCAATTGTTTTGTTTCTCATCTGGAGTCAGAGATGGGTGTGTAATAGTAATGTAGTTTCCATTTGCTTAAGCCAGTTGCATGTGATAACCCCACAGCAGTGATGGAGGAAGCAAATATATTCTTTGGTCATAAACACTGCAGGGCAGAGCAAAATCCCTCCATTAAAGACAAATCCAAGATTTTGATCTCAGGTCAAGGGTAGCACATTAAACATAAGGCTTTTCTATTTTTGTAAATTAATACATTCCCCTCTCCCCCCCAAAAAAAACAACTCACAAAAATTGGAATTTTCTTAATGGCAGTATTCTGCTTGGAGTAAAATCTTATAAACTCATCTCATCAGTGTAATAAAAGATTACTTCCTATAAGAAAAATTTAATTGACAAAGAAAGGAAAAATATTGAACTAAAGCTAGAACAAGGCAAACATATTCACACCTGGATCCATACTGTTTGCTTCTCTTATTTGACATGCATTATTAATCTTAACATTCCCTGATGGCTTGAGTAAGACTTGAATATTCACACCAATATCTTTAACTATAGCAATGTTTTATACAGGTGTGCTGCTATCCATCAGGCTCACATACACATTTTGCTCATGACTTTGTCATGCTTTATATTTAAGAATAAGGTGTTTGGTCTCCAAAATTGCCTTCACAGCAATTTTAAACACTCTTTCCATATTTCTTAATCCAAGGAAATACTTAATTCTATGCTTTGAAATAATGACAGCTTCTCAAATGGAAAAAGCAACCATGCTTCTCATATATGTTTATCACAAATATTGTTTTCTGTACTAATACCCTAGACTATTCACTTCCTACCTACAAGCATGTAGGCAACAGTTATGATGTGTGATATACAAAATGCCAAAAGAATGTTTAAACTAAAAAACATCTTTAATATGAGTTTAATATTTTAGACCATGTTACTTTGATTTCAGCTACAAATGTTTTCATACAGGCTAAAATAATTCAGCAGACTTCCAAAGTTCATCTTTGTGTTCAGACTCTAATAGTTGAGAATTCAGCATTAATACACAGTAAGCTGAAAATATCTCTGGAATAAATATGTGGAATATGGCATAAGTTCTGTTGTCCCATCATGAGAAAACAATCTTGTCTCCTGCCTTTTTTTTTTTTTTTTTAATTACTAGCATATAACATTATGTATTAAGGTACACAACATTATAATTCAATATCTGTACATATTGTGAAATGATTACAGCAATAATTCTAGCTAACAGTCATCACCACACATAGGCTTTGTTATTTTTCTTGTGATGAGAGCTTTTAAGATTTATCCCTTTGGTGCTGCTGCTGCTGCTGCTGCTGCTGCAAAATCACTTCTGTAGTGTCCGACTCTGTGCGACCCCATAGACGGCAGCCCACCAGGCTCCTGTCCCTGGGATTCTCCAGGCAAGAGTACTGGAGTGGGTGCCATTGCCTTCTCCAATGCATGAAAGTGAAAAGTGAAAGTGAAGTCACTCAGTCGTGTCCGACTCTCCGAGACCCCATGGACTGCAGCCCACCAGGATCCTCTGTCCATGGGATTCTCCAGGCAAGAGTACTGGAGTGGGGTGCCACTGCCCTCTCCGTTAGCAACTTTCAAATATACAATACAGTTATTATTAACTAGTCAGCAGACTATATGTTACATCCCGTGACATTTGCTTTATAACTGGAAGCTTATATCTTTTGACCACTCTCACCCATTTCACGCTATCCTCAACCCCCTGTCTCTGGCAGTCACTAACATGTTCTCTGTATCTTTGAGGTTGTTTTTGTTGTTGTTGTTGTTTTCCTTTGTTTCATTTTGTCTTTAAAGTTTCCACATGTAAATGAGATAGGATGGTATTTGCCTTTTTCTAACTTATTTCCCTCAGCATAATGCCCTCAAAGGCCATCCATGTTGTCACATATGGCAAGATTATCTTCTTTTCCTCTGTTCATAGTCTATACATTTAATCATTTAACGTTTATAACATTATCTCGTGGGCTTCCCTGATAGTTCAGTTGGTAAAGAATCTGCCTACAATGCAGGTGACCTATGTTCGATACCTGGGTTGGGAAGATTCCTTGGAGAAGGGAAAAGCTATCCACTCCAGTACTCTAGGGCTTCTCTTGTGGCTCAGCTGGAAAAGAATCCACTTGCATTGCAAGAGACCTGGGTTTGATCCCTGGGTTGGAAAGATCCCCTGGAGAAGGGAAAGGCTATCCACTTCAGTTTTCTGGCCTGGAGAATTCCATGGCTCGTACAGTCCGTGGGTTCACAAAGAGTTGGACACGACTGACAAGACTTACTCACACGATAACATTTATAACACTATCTTGTGTCTGTTAAGTAGAGCAAACAAAGTTGGGCCTGTTTAACTTAACCAAAAAAAAAAAAATCACTGTCCGCCAACGAGTATTATACAAAACCAGCCAGCTGCCTGACACTAGGGTGGGAAGATGTGAAAGACCAGGTACCCTGGGCAGGTGGCTGAGTGCCAGGAGGGGCTGGGAAAGAGAAGGAAAAGGAGCATCTTAGATGGGAAGGGAATATCTGTCTTAATGAGAAGGGTCAAAGGAGGGGCTTGAGAAGCATGCCAGTTCAGCGCTTTCTCCAGGATGGCATAGTCTGGGGGAGCTGAGCGTCACTGCCTTTCCTACGGCTTGCCTGGCCACCTGCCTCCTCAGAACTTGGGGCTCAACTACTCCTGACTCCAACAAAAAAGAAGAATCTTCAAGGGTTCATGTCCAATTTAAAAAAATCTTTCAAAACCATTTTCCTCCAAAACTCAAGTTGATTGGCATGACAAAATTTAAGGCAACCCCAAACACAACTTCCTATGTTTAATAAGGAAACGATGGTTAATGAAGCAAAACTGAGAAAGAGGTGTTTTTTGAGCTAAACATAGCTTCAACATTCTTTTCAAAGTTTTTTTCTTTTTTTTAATAAGTCTTGGCAAAGAGTTTTCTAATCAAATGAACAAATCCAGAACATAGTAAAATGGCCCATATAAGTAGATGTTTATTCTGAAGAAGTTTTCAGTGCTGTGGATGACCTCTTTGCTGAGTTTCTGATTTTATTTGTTACTCTTTTCATGCCAAGAACTGCTTAGTTAAAGCCACATTTATCTGCAATCTTTCTACTGGCGTCATGCAATCTTTTCCGTTAGTAAAGTGATAAAGGCTATGGCTCATGAACATGTATAAATATTTTGTTAATTCGATGTTAACACCCCATAGAAATTAAAGCACTTTGCATTTAACTACCAAATATTTCTCCTCCAAAAATAAAATGTGTAAAAAGGGTATACAATACAATGCAAGTATACAATATCTGACAATCAAGTTTTATCAAAGTTGTTATCTCTAGTGTTAGACATCTGATTATTGCTTTTTAAATTAAAATTTTTTTATGTTTTTCTAGAAATATTTGAATTCATGTATATTTCATTAAAAGTAAGATTATAATTCACATACTATTTTATAACTTTTATTTGGTTGATATTATAAGATTGGTGGCTCAGTGTTAAAGAATCACTTGCCAATGCAGGAGACGTGGGTTCAATCCCTGGGTCAGGAAGATCCCTTAGAGGAGGAAATGGCAACCCACTCCAGTATTCTTGCCTGGAAAATCCCACAGACAGAGGAGCTTGGCACTCTACAGTCCATGTCGTCGCAAAGAGTCAGACATGACTTAGTGACTGAATAACAACAAATTATAAGAATGTCTTTCTATGTAAAGAAATATGTACAACATCATTGTAGGGATCAATTAATGCTTTCTTAATTATTTATCCATTATTCCACAGTTAGGCTGTTGGCAGCTTTTTCCTATCATAAATAGTAACATGATAAAATCTTATAGCTATTACTTTGAATCTACAGTGCTTACTTCACTCAGTTCTTTTGTATTCATTCTTAGGTGTGAATATAGTGGGGTCAAAGGGAAATATATATTTTGTCAATGTCTTCTGTAACTGAGTTACTCATGTATAAACAGTTTGTCTCAATTTGTTGAGTGATGTTCATAAATGTTGGAAAAGATTAGAAGATCATTTAAAATCTACAAATGATAAATTTTAAAAAATATAATAGCTGCTCATTTTGAATTAAGTCTACAATTAGTTTTTATATAATAAAGATATTTCGTTTCTCTTTCTGTCTCTATTTTCCTTCTCAATTTTGCTCAGGCAAGATCATAAGCTTTCATTTAGAAGACAATAAAATGAATTTGTGGAATTGAAATACATTAAATATGGAAGACAAACAATCCTTTGAGAAGTCACGTGCTGTCTTTGTAGACATCTGTATGAAAGTCACCTCAAGGACTTTATCACTCAGAGTAAATTTTCACATCTTAATCTCTACAAAGTCTGCAAAGTCTACCCTAATTGTAGATCCTTCAAAAAATTGTAAACACTTCTTTAACAGGGTTAATACATAGCATATATGATTAATTTCTGGGAACTTAAACAGTTCTAATATAAGGCAATACCTCAAAAGTGGTGCAGGGAATCCTGATCAGTTTTTACAGTCAACTATTTTGTAGGAAAAAACAAGAGATTAACATGCCATCAAACATTTTTCCTTTGCTCCCATTGTATGTTAAAATAATTTTTGAGTGAATAAATTAAGGTGGAAACATTATCTTCCCAACTCACACACACAATAATCATACCAGCAAGTTGTGTTGGAGTAAACATAAGGGCAATGTAAATTGATGAATACTCCTTCTCTATGAATAAGAAAGATTCTGCACAGTGAGTGTCCTAAACATTGGACAATGATGCCAAAGCCAACTATTCTACTATGAAGTTTTCTTATGGCTATAGAGATTGAATAGTAACAGAACATAAATAGTACTGAGACCAGATATATGGCATATTACTTAAATTCCACAGTATTATTCATGACTTAGGGAAATAGGACATGGATGCTGTGTAAGATAAATGACAAGAATCCCTAGTTCCTAGTTCTTTGGTAATATAGGCATTGCTTGGCATCCCTTACATGTAAACGAGGAATTATCATCTGAAATTCTACACAAACAACATGAAAGAGAATGCCATTCAGCCATCTCTGTAGCCTTATTGGCCTTAATTGTCCTGAGAGACAGATCCAAGGACAGAATAAGATTTCCCTAGGGAAAATAATAGATTTCCCATTAACTTTAGCAAGAATTGCTAGCATCACTTCAGGTGTTGAAAAGTCTTCAAAAACCTCATGTCCCTTTTTCTGAGTACATTTTTTTTTTCCTAGCAAAAGAGGGAAGTTGATTGCTGGAAAGAATTCTTGACATCTGAATGTTTGGCAAGCTGTCTAATTCTTTCTTGTCTATTTCTTTGTTTTTTAACTTCGTTGATGAGTTTTTAAGACATTACTGTACATGTTCTGCCATTTGAATCAAAAATGCCAAAACCTACATTAAAATGACTCAGCAAAATGCAAGTTTGCTCTAAATTATTATGCTCTTATAAGCCATTGATATTATTAGTAACTTCAAATGAAGTGCATAATGACATAGGCAAAGATTAATAATTATTATTTATTTATAGTCATACATTACTCTAGGCAGTGTTTGATTATACAAGCATGTTTCTAATTGTAGTTTTAAAATAAGTAAAAAACAGAAAAAGATGTAAACCACTAATGAAATTACTATTTTGGGGACAAACACATTTTTCAGTTTAGTTTTCAAAATGTGCTCATTCAATTAGTGGTTTAACCACATAAAAATTAACAGCAAGTTGTTCCTGTTCTGGCTGGGTAATAATTACTAATATCTATGGAAAAGTACATTTTAAAATATATAATAAAAAGTAAACTAAGAACATTATTGATTTTTTTTCACTGTACCCTCAGTGGTTCATGAAATATTATTTTAAATGATGTTGCTAGGCAGGGTTATTTACAAATATATTTTCATTAAATTTCATATATGCAGTCAAAATTTGCATATATATTTAAGTTATATATATTTAAGTTTAGAATGAAAACTGTTGCTCAAATAGAAATTACTTGGTTTCTATTTATTTGTAACTGATATTCTGAAAGTAGCTTAAAGTATTGTGTTGAGAAAATAAGAATTTGGTAATTTATTGTACTGCTATAATAGTCTTCACAATTAATTTTGTTTCAATTTTATGATGATAAACCATTATAAAGTAATTTAAAATAATGTAATATGCAATGATGATTGGAAATCACACTTGGTAACTTTAACTACCAAACAAAAAAAATAAAAAAAAACCTTAAATATTTCAAAATGACTCCAAGATAAAGTAGCATCATGATGAGTTCTTTTAAAAATTAATAGCATCTTCATCCAAGGTAAAAAAGGAAAAACATGAAAATTATACACTTTGATGCCTAGATGAATGTGATTTTTTTCATATATTATCACTTTATGGGCAAAGAGCAATAATTACACTGTGAAGGCATCATGATAGGAAAGACAAGTTCTCAATTCCACCTAACAGACATCTGTTATGAACTTACCATATGTCTAGAAGATGTCAGGGGAATGGACCAATATATAACGTATATGATGTGGCTTTTTTTCATAGTTTTATAGTTTCTGTGTAAGGAAGAACTTCACACAAACCAAGTGTAAAGTAAAATAAAAAGTAATGACAAAATTTAGCAATCATACCGTATGTTAAAGATTTTCAGGGAAGAAACACAAAATTATAAAAATAATTAGCACATTTGGAGGTTAGACACAAGTTGAAAATTCTGCATTCCTAATTTTTTACATGACTGAATTTAATTCTGACTTTCTCAATGGAAAAGCCAAACATTTACAAGCTGAAATTTCTGCACAAAAATGTCAATATATTAACTTGCTTTTATAATAGTTAGAGTAGGCTAAACTGCCATAACAACCAAGCAGTTTATTTCCTGTTCACATAATGATGTAAAGTTGACATTCCTGGTTGGAAGGCAGCTCTCTTTCATGTGATACAACAACCCTCAGGATCTGCCTTTTCCTAAGACCATTTCACCTGCCACCTCCAGTCAGCAGAAAGGGTAAGTCAGGGTGAAGGAGACACATATACACTTTTATAAGCCCAGACTTTTGCGCTATTGAAGAACTTGGTAATTAGGCCACATCCACCTTCAAGAAGACTGGGGAAGGTAGTCGAGTTCTGTGCTATCTGTTACCATGGAAGAGAAAAATGCAATTTGGTGGACAGCTAGTGGTATTTGCCATGACTTTTATTAAAATACTTGATTGATAAAAACATGAGATAACTCAGATTTTCTTGACTTTCAGTCTCAGATATCACTGTCACAATTAGGTACATATTCTGTATATACTGTTCATTCTGTCTATAACCAAATTACATCTCTCATATTAAGATCACTTTGGTGAGTGTTGCAAGTGGTATTTACTTAATAAGTGATTAAAGAGTTATGGAACAACAGACTGGCTCCAAATAGGAAAAGTATGTCAAGGCTGTATATTGTCACCCTGCTTATTTAACTTATACGCACAATACATCATGAGAAATGCTGGACTGGAAGAAACACAAGCTGGAATCAAGACTGCTGGGAGAAATATCAATCACCTCAGTAGAACTGGACATGGAACAACAGACTGGTTCCAAATAGGAAAAGGAGTACATCAAGGCTGTATATTGTCACCCTGCTTATTTAACTTCTATGCAGAGTACATCATGAGAAATGCTGGACTGGAAGAAGCACAAGCTGGAATTAAGATTGCAGGGAGAAATATCAATCACCTCAGATATGCAGATGACACCACCCTTATGGCAGAAAGTGAAGAGGAACTAAAGAGCCTCTTGATGAAAGTGAAAGAGGAGAGTGAAAAAGTTGGCTTAAAGCTCAACATTCAGAAAATGAAGATCATGGCATCCAGTCCCATCACTTCGTGGCAAATAGATGGGGAAATAGTGGAAACAATGGCTGACTTTATTTTTCTGGGCTCCAAAATCACTGCAGATGGTGACTGCAGCCACGAAATTAAAAGACGCTTACTCCTTGAAAGGAAAGTTATGACCAACCTAGAGAGCATATTTAAAAGCAGAGACATTACTTTGCCAACAAATGTCTGTCTAGTCAAGGCTATGGTTTTTCCAGTAGTCATGTATGGGTGTGAGAGTTGGACTATAAAGAAAGTTGAGGGCCGAAGAATTGATGCTTTTGAACTGTGGTGTTGGAGGAGACTCTTGAGAGTCCCTTGGACTACAAGAAGATCCACCCAGTTCATCCTAAAGGAAATCAGTCCTGAGTGTTCATTGGAAAAACTGATGCTGAGGCTGAAACTCCCAATACTTTGGCCACCTGATGTGAAGAGCTGACTCATTTGAAAAGACCCTGATGCTAGGAAAGACTGAGGGCAGGGGGAGAAAGGGACAACAGAGGATGAGATGGCTGGATGGCATCACCAACTCAATGGACATGGGTTTTGGGTGGACTCCGGGAGTTGGTGATGGACAGGGAGGCCTGGCATGCTGTCGTCCATGGAGTCGCAAAGAGTTGGACACGACTGAGTGACTGAACTGAACTGAGTATTTCATGTGTCCTACTTTACTAAAACTTCTTCACTGATTTTAATTTCCTATTTTTCCTTTATTGTAAACAATGATAAGATGAACATCTTTGTATTGTAACCTTTTTTTTTTTTTTCCTACATCCAGTACTTGTCTTAGGATGCACGATTCTGTAAGTGGATTTACTGAAAGGCAGTAGAGTGTGATGTTTAACAACATGGACTAGAGCCTCCTGCCTGGGCTCACAGCTGGGCTCTGCCACCAGCTCTCAGGCCGTGGGCAGTTTTCTGAGCTGTTCCACGTCTTTGTCTCCCATCTTTAAAAAGCACAGTGTGTGTGTTAGTCTTTAAAAAGCACAGTGTGTGTGTTAGTCACTCATTCGTGTCCGATTCTTTGCGACCCCATGAACTATAGCCTGCCAGGCCTCTCTGTCAATGGGATTCTCCAGGCAAGAATACTGGAATGGATTGCCATTCCCTTCTCCAGAGGATCTTTCCAACCCAGGGATCGAACCCTGGTCTCCTGCATCTCAGGCAGATTCTTTATCATTTGAGCTAAAAAGGACAATGCTGCTGCTAAGTTGCTTGAGTCGCGTACGACTCTGTGCGACCCCATAGATGGCAGCCCACCAGGCTCCACCGTCCCTGGGATTCTCCAGGCAAGAACACTGGAGTGTGTTGCCATTTCCTTCTCCAATGCATGAAAGTGAAAAGTGAAAGTATAGTAGTGCTTAAAATACAAGTTTATTGTGGAGCTTAAATAAGTTAGTACTTTTAAAGCACTTACTTAGAATGATATTTAGCAATATTGCTGGACTAAAGGGAATGACTACTCTAACTTTCTTAACACATATTGCTAATTATATCCCATGGAAAAGAGGAGTAGGTCTTAGCTTTTCTCCTTCCCAGGAGGCAGGGACAGTGATTGGATCCGGTCAGCTTTAGGACAGATCAGGCCACATGGATCAGCCCTCAGGGTGGTTAGTTCTTGGAAAAGTCCCACATAGTCATGGCTAGCTCTTTCTTTTTGCCTCTTCCTAAGAGCTTCCTTCTCATGGTAGTAAAGTCCTGAGATGTGGATCTAGCCAAAGGGAGACACAGAGGCTCTTAAATTTGGGGTAGGTCTCAGAGCCCAGGACCCCGGGGTGCTCTGTAGTCGAGTCTGAGCCTCAAGCTCTGTTCTAACCAGGTTGATTCTTGTGCCCCTTCCCCACTGTCCCTCATGCATGGGGGAGGAGGGATGGGTGGGTCAAGGAGGATGCAGGTATTTCTATGCTCTCTGACCATAATATCATCAATAGTGCCCCGGAGCCATCATCTTTAGCTCTGTTTTAAAAGGCTGTGTCCATTTTCCCACTAGGAAAAAACCTGTAAGAGGTGGATTTCAATTTTATATTTTTTCTTAGTGGTGTGGAAAGGTCTTTCAAGTTAGGGAGCAAGATGGCTGGGCGTAATGGGGAGTGGTGCTGGCATCCAGAAAATACTGATCTTATTTTCAGAGTCAGAGATTTGGGGCTTTAGAATATGAACCAGCTTTTCTTTCCTTTCAGGAAGCCACTTGCACATCCATTCTGAGAGTCTGGTAAACATGAAGGAGCCAGTGTTTTATGAGCGTCTAGTTTTCATCTCGGGACATCCAATTTGCACTGGATGCTGTTCCTTGCTGAAGGGTTCCTTCCAGTGGAAACCAGACAGGAAATGTTCCCAGAGCCTGGCCGCTTGGGTGTGCAGACAAGTCCAGGGGACAGTCTGATGGTTTTGAAAGACCCACATTCACCACGCCTGCTTCCTTCTGTAATTTATTTCTGCCCAAAGCAACCAGGCCATCCTCCAAAATATATAACAGATAGCTGGAATTGTTGTTGAAAAACCCAGTACTTGCCTTGAGTATCCCTTATTGAAAATAAAGGAGCAAACAGTCTCTGGCGGGCGTCTATTGACAGTGGTTTAGAAGAGGTAAACAAAACAATCTTTTCTAATGCCCCAAATTTAAAGGGGATTACTCAAAGGGGAATTAGTCTCCTGGACTTTTAAACCATCATTAAAATTCTGCTGTAAAAGAATATTGATCAACTTGGAAAATCCCTATAGTATATTTCTGGAAGGGAAAAGGCAGTTATAAAACAGAACTTCCAGGCACTGTAATTGGGTGGTCTGTGTTTAACAACACGTGTTTATCTTGTTAGATTGAACATCTCCTGGTTTGTACTCAAGGATGCAGGTTCTGGAATAAGTGACTCCACAAAGCCCATCCTCATGCCTCCAGTCTCTCTTGTTCTTTCTTTCTTTCTTTCTTTCTTTTTTTTTTTTTTGCTATTTCTGATCAATAGAAATCACTGTAAGCAGATTATTTTTCAGTTTTCCACTGACTCTTATTTGTAAATCTGTCCTAGGGATGCTCAATTGACTTGTTGGGCATAACCGCTTAATGAATCAAGATGTTGGATATTTAGCAAGTGGAATGTCCTGCTATGAATGATAAATCCCACTACAGGGGATTGTGCTTCTCCTTTCTTTTATTTAACTGACAGGGCTCGATTAAATATTAATTGACTCTCCTGGAAACAGGGCCAGAGTTTCGTGATATAATTGAGGCTCATCTTCATAACTTAGGATTCATGCTCCTTACTGCTTCCTCCGGAATGATGATGCCATTTCCCCGAAGGCTTGCCAAGTCAGGGAGGATAGGTAGGGCAGCGGGAGGAAGGTGACACGTGTCACACCTGGTTTGCTGGGACCAATGATTGGTTTTGGCTGGAATATGGTGCCAGTCTGCATAGCTCTTTCAGACTTGTCCGCTTGTTAAGTATCAGTTGAATCCTTCCAGGAGGGGCTCTAGGTACAAGGATACACGAGTAAACTCACAGACAAAACCTATGCCCATGTAGTACTTAATTCCAATGTTTCCTGATGCTGGCTATTTTGGGAATTATTATGTGTTTTCTCAGTTAAATGCTCACAGTTACTAAATAAAAATTTTAAATATGCTAGTTAGCAGCTGGCTAAATAGGACCATTCCTCTAATCTTGGCCTCCTGCATCCTCATGTCCAAACAGCGGTCCAGGGGCAGCTTAATATAGCAGAAAGCCATGGAATCTGAAATTGGTCAGACCTGGATTGGGGGTCCCGGCTTGCCACTGCTGAGCTATGTGACCCTGTTGAGTCCAGTTCCCTCATCTGCAAGATGGAGATTATGCTTGTATCATGTTGTGTGATGCTCAAAGGCAAGAATGGATTTGAAGGGAGATTACTGGGAGAAATATCAATAACCTCAGATATGCAGATGACACCACCCTTATTGCCTGGTAGGCTGCAGTCCATGGGGTCACTAAGAGTTGGATATGACTAAGCGACTTCACTTTCACTTCTCACTTTCATGCATTGGAGAAGGAATGGCAACCCACTCCAGTGTTCTTGCCTGGAGAATCCCAGGGACAGGGGAGCTTGGTAGGCTACTGTCTATGGGGTCGCACAGAGTCGGACACAACTGAAGTGACTCAGCAGCAGCAGCAGACAGCATATTCAAAAGCAGAGACATTACTTTGCCGACTAAGGTCCGTCTAGTCAAGGCTATGGTTTTTCCAGTGCTCATGTATGGATGTGAGAGTAGGACTTTGAAGAAGGCTGAGCGCCAAAGAATTGATGCTTTTGAACTGTGGTGTTGGAGAAGACTCTTGAGAGTCCCTTGGACTGCAAGGAGATCCAACCAGTCCATTCTGAAGGAGATCAGACCTGGGATTTCTTTGGAAGGAATGATGCTGAAGCTGAAACTCCAGTACTTTGGCCACCTCATGCAAAGGGTTGACTCATTGGAAAAGACCCTGATGCTGGGAGGGATTGGGGGCAGGAGGAGAAGGGGATGACAGAGGATGAGATGGCTGGATGGTATCACGGACTCGATGGCCGTGAGTCTGAGTGAACTCCAGGAGTTGGTGATGGACAGGGAGGCCTGGCGTGCTGTGATTCATGGGGTCGCAAAGAGTCGGACACGACTGAGCAACTGAACTGAACTGAACTGTAAACAGTAAAGTACCACACAAACACTTATCATCATCACACGGAAAATTGGGTAAGAGCCTAGTGATCTAAAAATGTTTCCAACTTGGTGTGTGTATGTGTGTACATAAGAAATAAATATCTGTGGAGCTTAAAAAAATAACATTCACAATGAGGGAGCCCATCCTAGGCTTTTAGAATCTGAAGCTCCAGGATTGAGCCCCTCCCTGGACAGGTGAGGGCTTCCTTGGTGGCTCAGATGGTAAAGAATCCCCCTGCAATGTGGGAGACCTGGGTTCCATCCCTGGGTTGGGAAGATCCCTTGAAGAAGGGAGTGGCTACCCACTCCAGTTTGCTGGCCAGGAGAATTTCATGGACAGCGGAGTCTGGCAGGCAACAGTCCATGGGGTCACAAAGAGCGGACACGACTGAATGACTTTCACTTTCACTGGACAGGTGTAGTGTCAAAAGGACCCGAGGTGTTTCTGATGTATATACCCTGTGTCATATGGAGTAAGGAACGTTGGAGATGAGCTGTAAGAGGAGTTGACATGGGATCTTGTGTAAGTCATTCCCCTGCTTCTAGGGCCTCAGTTCCATCACTGGGAATGGCCTAAGAAAAGGATTGCTAAGGTTCCTTCCAGCTCTACAAGACAGCCCAGCAAAGCCTAAGAATCTCCGTAGGAGGCTGACCATGATGCTGGACCAGATCAGAGCCGAGTGGAGGGTGAGATAGAGTGTGCGCGTGTCTCTGATGACCACTAGGTGGCAGGAGCACCAAGGGCAAGTCCAAGCTGGGTGCGTGCTGCTGGGGAGGGGCGGGGCAGGAGGCGGGGCTGGGGCGGGGCTTGGGGGCTGCCTGGGAGGCTTCCTTGACCAGCCTTGAATGTCCTTCCAGGCTAAAGCTTGTTATGGAGTAGCGGGTGGGGAGAAATGGAGGAGGCCTCTTTCACAAAAGGCCTTGCACTTAGACTTTTCACCTTATCTTCACACGCACGTATTTCCACTGTCATAGAAATTCATAGATAGGATTGGGGGAAAAAATCATGCAACTACCGGTCTGGAGGAGACTCTTGAGAGTCCCCTGGACAGCAAGGCGATCAAACCAATCAATCCTAAAGGAAATCAACCCTGAATATTCATTAGGAGGACTGATGCTGAGGCTGAAACTCCCATACTCTGGCCACCTGAGGTGAAGAACTGACTCATTGAAAAAGACCCTGAGGCTGGGAAACGTTCAGGGCAGGAGGAGAAAGGAGTGACAGAGGATGAGATGGTTGGATGGCATCATTGACTCGATGGACATGACATGAGTTTGAGCAAGCTCTGGGAGATGGGGAAGGACAGGGAAGCCTGGCGTGCTGCAGTCCATGGGGCTGCAAAGAGTCGGACATGACCTAGTGACTGAACACGGCAACCACAGATCTGTGTATTTTTGTAATATAGCCTTTCTTACATTCTTTAAATGAATGGGTGGTCTCAAAAACAGGAGTGGCAAGCTTTCCTTGCTCTCTTCCTATACTCTCCCCAGACCACCGCACTTGAGAGGTCCTGCGCCCCTAACCTGCAGAGTCAGGTGTGGACAGGGCTTCCTGGGGGTGCGATGACACTGGATGCTCCAGCCTCAGAGCTCACTTCCTTTGCAGGAGGGACAGTATTTGGTGACACTGAATTTCAGCCCCTTCAGGGCCCTGGGGCTATTTAAGGGGCCATTTGAAGGCTTCTATCTCCATCTTGGGTCTGCAGGTGCTAGGAAGGGGCTGTCGGGGTGGCTGACAGATGGTCTCTCTTTCCATCTGAGTGTTCTGGTGTGGAGGAAACAAAACTTCTGTTGATGAGTCACTGCTGAAGCCGGCCATGGCCAGCATTTAAGTAGGAACAGCTGGCTGTAGAAAATAGTGTCACCACCCAGAAGTGAGATCTGGTTTAAAACTGTTGTGAGCAAAGTGGATTTCCCACAGGCGACACCAGGTGTTCAGTTACACGCACTGGCCCATCTTCTCAGTGAAGTGCTTGCAGGAAAGTCAGACCGCCCCAGCGCCCCACCTCCAAGGCCTCCAGCTGCTGGGCAGACCAAAGCTGCTACAGACCTTGCTTGCAGACAGCAGGTTTCCCTGCAGTTTGGTGTGCAGAGCACTGGGGTGCATACATTAAAGAATGTCAGATGACACAGTGAGACGGCCATTCCCCTTGCCAGCTCCCTTTCACTCTTGATGATGGTGTCCAGCAGACAGTCTAAATCTCATGTCAGTCTGGCGTATAATTCTTCTAAGACTTGCTAATCTCTTTTTTATTAACCAGGCACCGGCCTCAAGTTCAGAGACTTAAATGGACTATAGTTTTTTGCTTTCTTTCTTGACCACAAGGCATGTGGAATCTTAGTTCCCTGACCAGGGATCAAACCTGTGTCCCCTGCAGTGGAAGCACAGAGTCTTCAACACTGAACTGCCAGGGAAGTCCCATTGGACAATAGTTTTTAACCAGACTCTACTAGTATGCATTATTATATTAATCTTGTATTATTCTTTGGGTCAATTTTTATTTTGATATAATTTCCAACTTAGAGAAAAGTTGCAAAAATAGTGTAAGGAACTCCTTTCTACCTATGATCCAGTTTCACGTACTGGCTACATTTTGCCCCACTGGCTTTGTCATTTTTTTTTTCCCTCAGGATATTGTTTTGCAATTCTAGAGACATCATTTCCTTTTACACCTAAGTCTTTAAGTGTGTGTTTTCCTAAGCCCAGGACACTCTCTAACATAGACACAATACAACTGTCAAAGGCAGGCAATGGGCTGTCGATGCACTGTTATTATCTAACCTGCAGTTCACAGCTGATTCCATCGACTCTCCCAGTAGCCCCCCTTACGGCTCTTGCACTCCCCCCCAGTGCAGAGTCCAGTGCAGGGTCCCACAACAGCCGCGGCTGCTCTGTCATCCCCTTAGGCTCTCAGTTTGTAACAGTTCTTCAGCCTTTCTTTGACTCTCTGGCCATTGTTGAAGAATGCAGGACAGTTCTTTCTTTTCTCAGAACATTCTTCAGTTTGGGGTTGTCTGCGGTCTCCTCCTGAGTAAACTCAGTCTGCATGTTTTGGCAGGAATACCATAGAAGTGATCCTGTGTCCTTTTCAGTCCGTCCTATTGGAAGCATCTGTTGTCAGTTGGTCCCTTTGGATGAGAATGCCTTTGATCACTTGGTTAAGGTTATTGCCTGCCAGGTTTCTCAACTACAAGGTTATCACTTTTCCCCTCATTTGGGGGGAAAATATTTTGAGACTAGGTAAACAAACTGTTTCTCATTAAATTTTCACCAAGTAGCTAATTTTCTAACTCTACCATTTCTCTTGCATTCATTTGTTGGCATTTTATTGCAGTCAGCACATTGTTTATTGATGGACTCACAGATTTTAATTTTATTCATGGCTTAAATTGAATTACTATCATTATTTATTTTGAGGTTCAAATTACTTGATGTTTGGGTCGTGGAGTTCGTAATCTGGCTCCATGTATTAATGCATATGATTGCTCTCTCTTTTCTATTCTTGGTAAGCAGTATTGATTTTCCATTTATGGTAGGAAGGGAATTTTAAAATACATATTTTAAATCATCAAAAGGTTGGTATGTAAATAGCTGAAATTTGGGAGATACTGCTCTTGTATTAGGAGGTCTGTTGGCTCTATTTTTTTTAATTTTGTACTTTAAATATTTGATAATTGTGTCCCAATTAAGAGCTTGTGGCATTTCCCAAGGAGCTACATTTGGACATATACACTCTGTCCCATATTGTTTATCCCCAGGTTCATCTTTTCATTCACCTTTTACAGAGGGGGCAACAGAGGCCTAGAGATGATCACCTGTTCGAGGTCATGCAACTGTAAGAGTCAGGATCCTAACTCAGGCGTCTGTCTTCAGAGTCTCTGCCTTTGGCCGTCAAGATACAAGTAGGGGGGAGTCAGTTTTTGACAGGCAAAGCCTAGCGTGTCCCTTTACTCTCACTCCATGGAGACTGTCTTACCCTCCAGGACAGACGCCCCCTCTCTCCGCTCCGTACCATGCAGTCCCCTGCATCCCTCCCTCCGGGCGGCTAGCCTTTCTTGGTCATTGCTGTTCCTCTCTTACTCCACGAGCTCTTTGCCTGGCAGTGGTCAGGCTGTATTTACCTCTGAATCCTTCAGAACACAACGAACAAGGCCATGCACTTAGGCAAAGCTTGGTAAATATTTGTAGAATTTAATTGAGTCACCTTAGTAATTTTTACCTTAGCAGAGTTAGTTTGATAGACAGATAGACAGCGATAGAGATCCTGAGTAAGAATGGGCATTCTGATGTACTCCTTAAAAAAAATTTTTTTTATTGTGGTAAAAGTCACATAAAACGTACTATTTTAACCATGTTTAATTGTACGGCTCAGTGGTACTAAGCATATTCACGTGCGTGTGTGTGCATCCTAAGTCACTTCAGTTGTGTCCAGCTCTTTGCAACCCCATGGACTGTAGCCTGTCAGGTCCTCTGTCCCCGGGGTTCTCTAGGCAAGAATACTGGAGGGGGTTGCCATGCCCTCCTCCAGGGCATCTTCCTGACCCAGGGTCAAACCTGGGTCTCTTATATCTCCTGTGGCACTAGTGGTGAAGTACACCCACACTGTTGTACAAAGCTGGTTAATAATTAGAAACTCAGTGTTGATTGGATGGTGCACTGGCTTTCTGCCTTGCTAGCTGACTAATCTGAAAGAATCTTTGGAATTTTCTGACTTCTTCCCCTTAAACAATAGACAAACCAGCTCTTAACATCCATAGTCAACCTGAGCCTGAGCCTTGGCTCAGAAAACAGTGTTTGTGCTTGTTTTTGTGAAGGATGAAGAGATCAGCTGGACTGCCATTGTGGGATGGTCTTTCCCCCACTTCACAACACAGCTCTTTAACTCATCGGGGTGGCTGGGCACCATCCTGCCGACTGTGGATAGCATGCCCCAGAGTCAGGGAGACAGCACTAATCCCTTCTTACTCCCTGGGCAGGCTTTTGAAAAGCTAAGGAGGGCTGGCCCCCGAAGTCTCTCTAATTGTCATTAGCTGTGCTTTGGAATAATTGTCTCCAACTTGTTAAGCATTTTCAATGACTTGAGTGTTAGAGCTTAGCTTGATTTCTGGCCCAAATTCTGGAAACTCAGTTGCTATATGTAGCTTGGGGCACTGTATTTAACTTCTCTGGCTTCGTGTGTGTGTGTGTGTGTGTGTGTGTGTGTGTGTAAATTTATTTATTTATTTATTTTGTGATGCCATGCAGCTTACGGGATCTTAGTTCTCTGACGAGGCATTGAATCTCAGTGCTTGGCAGTGACAATGCCTATTCCTAATCACTGGACCACCAGGGAATTTCCTGGCTTCATTTTCTCATCAGTAAGGTGGGGATAGTGTCACTAACTTAGGGTTGTTATGAGTATTTGGCCAAGTTAATGCATGCAAAATGCTATTTTTATTTGCGTTCCCCCAAAGTAGCCCTTTGGTCCAAAGAATAGCAAGGAGAGATAGAAAGCCTTCCTAAATGAACAATGCAGAGAAATAGAGGAAAACAATAGAATGGGAAAGACTAGAGATCTTGTCAAGAAAATTAGAGAGACCAAGGGAAAAGTTTATAAAAAGATGGGCACAATAAAGGACAGAAATTGTATGGAACTAACAGAAGCAGAAGATATGACAAGAATACACAGGAGAATCATACCACAAAGATCTTCACGACTCAGATCACCCCGATGGCCATCTACATGATCGCTCACCTAGAGCCAGACCTCCTGGAGTGTGAAGTCAAACGGGCCTTAGGAAGCGTCACTACAAACAAGGCTAGTGGAGGGATGGAATTCCAGTGGAGCTGTTTCAAATCCTAAAAGATGATGCTGTGAAAGTGCTGCACTCAATATGCTCGCAAATATGAAAAGCTCAGCAGTGACCACAGGACTGGAAAAGATCAGTTTTCATTCCAATCCCAAAGAAGAGCAATGCCAAAGAATGCTCAAACCACTGCACAACTGCACTCATTTCACATTGCTAGCAAAGTAATGCTCAAAATTCTCCAAGCCAGGCTTTAACAGTATGTGAATCAAGAACTTCCATATGTTCAAGCTAGATTTAGAAAAGGCAGAGGAACCAGAGATCAAATTGCCAACATCCACTGGATCATAGAAAAAGCAAGAGAGTTCCAGAAAAATGTCTACTTTTGCTTCATTGACTATGTTAAAGCCTTTGGCTATGTGCTGCTACTACAAAGTCGCTTCAGTCGTGTCCAACTGTGCAACTCCATAGACGACAGCCACCAGGCTCCCCTGCCCCTGGGATTCTCCAAGCAAGAACACTGGAGTGGGTTGCCATTTCCTTCTCCAATGCATGAAAGTGAAAAGGGAAAGTGAAGTCGCTCAGTCGTGTCTGACTCTTAGCGACCCCATGGACTACAGCCTACCAGGCTCTTCCGTCCATGATATTTTCCAGGCAAGAGAACTGGAGTGGGGTGCCATTGCCTTCTCCACATGGAACACTGAGCTGGCTCCAAATTGGGAAAAAGTACTTCAAGGCTCTATATTGTCACTCTGCTTATTTAACTTCTATGCAGAGTACATCATGCGGAATGCCAGACTGGATGAAGTACAAGCTAGAATCAAGATTGCAGGGAGAAATATCAACAACCTCAGATATGCAGATGACACCACCCTTATGGCAGAAAGTGAAGAGGAACTAAAAAGCCTCTTGATGAAAGTGAAAGAGGAGAGTGAAAAAGTTGGCTTAAAACTCAGCATTCAAAAAATGAAGATCATGGCATCTGGTCCCATCACTTCATGGCCAATAGATGGGGAAACAGTGGAAACAGTGTCAGACTTTATTTTCTTGGACTCCAAAATCACTGCAGATGGCAACTGCAGTCACAAAATTAAAAGACACTTGCTTCTTGGAAGAAAAGCTATGACAAACCTAGACAGCATATTAAAAAGCAAAGATATTGCTTTGCTGACAAAGGTCCTATGTATCATCAAAGGTATGGTTTTTCCAGTAGTCATATATGGATCTGACAGTTGGAACATAAAGAAGGCTAAACGTTGAATTAATGCTTTCAAGCTGTGGTGTTGGAGATGACTCTTGAGAGTTCCTTGGACTGCAAGGAGATCCAACCAGTCCATCCTAAAGGAAATCAGTCCTGAATATTCATTAGAAGGACTGATGTTGAAGCTGAAGTTCCAATACTTTGGCCACCTGATGTGAAGAGCTGACTCATTGGAGAAGACCCTGATACTGGGAAAGACTGAAGGCAGAAGAAGAGAGGGACGACAGAGGATGAGAGGGCTGGATGGCATCTCCGACTCGATGGACATGAGTTTTAGCAAGCTCTGGGAGATGGTGAAGGACAGGGAAGCCTGGCGTGCTGCCGTTCATGGGGTCGCAGAGAGTTGGGCACGACTGAGCGACTGAAGAACAAAACAGCCCCCAGGGGAGGCCTCGGGTGCAGCTTATTTGGTGATCTCAAGACACAGGAGTGGGGGTGTAGGGAGAAGGAGGTAAGGAAGGAAAAAGCCAGTGCACTTGCTAATGAGGAAGTCACAGTTGTGACAACTTGGGGTTGACCCCCACGAGGGGGCCCTTCAGACACCGTGTGGAACGTGGAAAGGGACTCTGAGCACTGATCTACTGGCTGCCCCTGGGGGTGTGACTCGCCTGCCCCCAGTCCCCACCACAGTCATGAGTTTTAGCAAGCTCTGGGAGATGGTGAAGGACAGGGAAGCCTGGCGTGCTGCCGTTCATGGGGTCGCAGAGAGTTGGGCACGACTGAGCGACTGAAGAACAAAACAGCCCCCAGGGGAGGCCTCGGGTGCAGCTTATTGGTGATCTCAAGACACAGGAGTGGGGGTGTAGGGAGAAGGAGGTAAGGAAGGAAAAAGCCAGTGCACTTGCTAATAAGGAAGTCACAGTTGTGACAACTTGGGGTTGACCCCCACGAGGGGGCCCTTCAGACACCGTGTGGAACGTGGAAAGGGACTCTGAGCACTGATCTACTGGCTGCCCCTGGGGGTGTGACTCGCCTGCCCCCAGTCCCCACCACAGTCATTCTGGCTTACCTTGGCGCACTTGTGCCCTGCGGCGCTGGAGTGGAAAGAGAGCATAAAGAAGAAAGAGCAAGGCAGGTGCTTGCGTGATCCGCTTGCTAGGAACTGTCCACGGGCGTAGTGGGCTCTGGGGTCAAGTGACCCAAGACAGTGCAGCGCAGATGTGTCGGCGGTGGTTCTGCCAGGGGCTTAAAAAAGAGTCCAGAAAATAAAACCAGTGAAACACCAACACAAACAAACAAAAAACCCAGTGTCAGGTATGCAATCAGTGTTCAATAGACTGGAGCTGCAGTAGACCCGGTTTTAACTGCCCAGCCTCCTATCCCCTGAGGAGCTAACTCTTCGTGACTTGAGGTGGTTCTGGTAGGACTGTCAGTCGGGTTGTCTGCACCTACCATGACCAGGTACAGGGGTGGCCACATGACCCAGACTGAGCGATCAGAATAGCCATCCCTCTGCTTCAATGATTGGCTGATGCATGAGCATGTGACCCAAGCTGGCTAATCAGAACCTTCCTGAGGTGCGTTGGCTCATGCTGGAGCTAGTGGAGAGGAAGTTGTGCCTAGGAGGGGGTGGTGAGGGGAGTGTGGAGGAGAACTGCACGGGAGGAAGGACCACCTCCCCAGGAGGCTGTGAGGTTGGAACTGCTAGTCCCCATCTTCCCTAGCTTCTGGGAAGAAACCTTTCTGTTATATGGAGTCCTGGACTCTATAGACAGAACTTTACTCTGTGCCTGAGGGAACATGAGCAAGCTACCTCCCTGGAAATTAATGTCCTTGATCTGTAAGCGGGAACGATACTATTTTTTGAGGTGATGTTTTGATTCAGTGAGAACATGTGTAAAATGCCTGGCAAAGAGCAAATCCTCAGTAAATGTGTGTTTCACGTTCATGCTTGCCTTGATTTGATTTCACTCTATGAAAATCTCCAAACTCTAAGGTGGGATAGTATCTTGAAAATGATCCCAAGCGCATTTGTAAGTAGGCCACCTGGGTCATTGTCCTATGTGGGTTTTGACTCCCAGCTCCAGTAGTGATTTACACTTGAGGGGGCACCTCTGAACAAGTGGCCCCCCTCTTAAGGAAAAGCTTCCATCACCAGCCCCTCTTTGTTTCACTCCTGAAAGGAAGAGGTGTTTTGTTTGTTTTTTCCCCCACGTTCATGTCAGTTTAGTGCTGCTGAAATTCGTGACCAAATGGACTCTGGGGGGGACTTGCCAAAGAATTGTGATTCTGATAGGACCCCTGCAATCTGATCTGCCTCCCAAAGCTCGAAGAAGCTCTGTGCATGCACGCTCAGTTGCGTCCGACTCTGTGACCCCATGGACTGCAGCCCACCAGGCTCCTCTGTCCATGGAATTCTCCAGGTAAGAATACTGGAGTGGGTTGCCATTTCCTTCAGGGGATCTTCCCGACCCAGGGATTGAACTCGTGTCCCTTGCATCTCCTGCATTGGCAGGTGGATTCTTTACCACTTGAACCACCTGGACCATATAAATAATGTGTTCATCTGGGGGAGATTTCTCATGATCTCCTCTTACTTGAGAACATTCTCCATTAATCCCTGGGTTAATCCCTTTGTTTAGTACAAAATCCAGAATCTTTGAAAGGATATTAATGTGCTTCTATAATTCAGCCATATTAATCATTTGTCTCTTCTCCTGATGCATGCAGTAGCTAAATGGACCATTCCATGAACTTGGCCTGCACTTTCCCACTAATGTGCCTAAAGATAGTTCCTTCTCCTGGACCACTCTCTTCCCCTGTTCCTGATGAACGTGGTTCATCAAATATAGCACTGTTGACTGCTCAGACCACGCCACTCCCTGTACCAAGGCAGGCTCTACAAATAGATTGCTGTTTGCACTAGTGAGAAAACTTATTTGTTGTTACATCATTCAACTGTAAACTCCTGAAGGGCTGGAAGAGACTGTGTACTTCTTATTTTTCCTGCTAAAATACTAAAAATACTGTGCTGAGAACATGTTTGTTGAATGAATGAATGAAAAAAAAAACAAAAACCTTGTTTTGAAAGCATCTGCCATCTGATTTCCAGATTGGAACATGTGGGTCATGGTTTCAATCTGGTTATACAAACACTTTACATTTCACCTTCATAACAATTCCAGGACACAGACCATGTGATCATCTTCATTTCAGTAGGGGAAAGCTCAGATACGAAGCATTTTACCCAAATTTGATTCTTGGTTTGCAAGATTCCAAGGCGCATGCTCCTGGCCGCTGCACACGTGGGAACATATGCATGTGGTGTGTTTGGGTTTCTCTTGCTGCTATCTGAGTCACTCCTTTGTTTGGGTGTTTGGGAGCCAATTTGAATTAACTCATAGGACACATTTCCCAGCATATTTGATTGGCTCATAATAAGAGCTTTGCTCTTTCTGCTCAAGACAGAGAAGGTAAAACATTTACGCCTTAGAGAATTCAAGCTGCTATAGCAAAATATCATAGACTGGTAGCCTCTAAACCACAAAGCTGTATTTTTCAGGGTGCCAGCATGGCTGAGCTTTTGAGAGCGAGTGCTCTTCTGGGTTGAGCACTGCCAGTAAATGAGGGAGCAGGGGAACCAGTTTTCTCATGACTGTTTTATCTCTCTGTGTTAGTTTTCAGTCGTGTCTGCTTCTTTGCAACCCCATGGACTGGGGCCTGCCAGGCTCCTCTGTCTGTGGAATTCTCCAGGAAAGAATACTGGAGTGAGTAGCTATTCTCTTCCCAGGGGATCTTCCCAACCCAGAGATTGAATCCTCACCTGCATTGCAGGCAGATTCTTTACTGTCTGAGCCACCAGGGAAGCCCCTCATGACCCTTACAAGGACACTAATCCCATCATGAGGTCTACCCTCAAGACCTCACCTAATCTTGATTACCTCCCCAAAGCCCACCTCCTAATACTATCACATGGGGAAAGGGAAGGATTTCAAACTATGAATTTTGGATGGACACCCTGAGTCTGTAACAACTTTCTTTTCCCACAAGCAAATCTGGAAGTGAAATAGTGAGATCTATGTATTATCTGTTGTTTAAGAAAAGGAAGCTACTGAGTATTTCCTAATCACTCCATTTTCCCAGCCCTTGTCATGCTCACTAGGTATGCTTACTCCTTGGAAGGAAAGTTGTGACCAACCTAGACTGCATATTAAAAAGCAGAGACATTAATTTGCCAACAAAGGTCTGTTTAGTCAGAGATATGGTTTTTCCAGTAGTCATGTATGGATATGAGAGTTGCACTATAAAGAAAGCTGAGCGCTGAAGAATTGATGCTTTTGAACTGTGGTGTTGGAGAGGACTCTTGGGAGTCCCTTGCACTGCAAGAAGATCCAACCAGTCCATCCTAAAGGAGATCAGTCCTAAGTGTTCATTAGAAGGACTGATGATGAAGCTGAAACTCCAATACTTTGGCCATCTGATGCGAAGATCTGATTCATTTGAAAAGACCCTGATGCTGGGAAAGATTGAAGGTGAGAAGAGAAGAGGATGACAGAAGATGAGATGGTTGGATGGCATCACCAACTCGATGGACATGAGTTTGGGTAGACTCCACGAGTTGGTGATGGACAGGGAGGCCTGGTGTGCTGCGGTTCGTGGGGTCACAAAGAGTCGGACACGACTGAGCGACTGAACTGAACTGAACCTAAGGTACCAAGCTCTATGCCATGTGCTTTTATACTCATGAACCACACTAAGTCAGCTTAAAAGACTGCACTCAGGGCTCCCCTGGCGGTCCAGTGGTTAAGACTTTACACTGTCGATGCAGAGCACATGGGTCTGATCCCAGATGAAGGAACTAAGATCTCATGCTCCCTGGTACTGTCAGAAAAAGAGAGAGAGGCTGCACTCAGCCGTCACCTCCCCGTGTGCATTTTCCTCAGCATTGTCTTCCATCAGAGTCGGACCCTCTGCTTTGCCCCACCCTCTGCCCCCTAACATTGCCTCTTTAAATCTGTGTTACATATCTTAGTGTAACATTTCTTTTTTAAAAACATTGCATTTCTTTTTTTTTTTAATATTATTTACTTGGTTGCACTGGGTCTTAGTTGTGGCACGTGGCATCTTCAGTTGCCGCCTGTGGGATCTGATTCCCCTACCAAGGGTTGAGTGCAGGTCCTCTGCATTGGGAGGATGGAGTCTTAGGCACTGGGCTGCCAGGGAAGTCCCTTGGTGTTCATTTCTGCCCTTCCTCTAGACCTGTTGTCCAAGATGGAAGAGCATCAGGGAATCAACACACTTGTTAGGAGTTGCTCTCATCCAGCGATACTTGGAAATACATCCTCTTCCCCAGGTGAGTTAGCTGTAGGTCTGCTCCGGTAGTCACTTGCTCACAGATGCACCCGAAGTGGCCACTCCTCTTCCAGTCTTATATCCCTTCTCCCCCCATCTGTGCTTCTTGGGGTCATCTCCCAGAAAGTCTGCTGACTTTCAAATCCCTGTTTCAGTGTCTGATTCTGGAGGACCCAAACCAGGGCACAGAAATCAAGGGGCTTGCTATCTACCTTTGGATCACCTTTAGGCTCATCTCCCATTCCTCCTCCCACCGAACCCCACATTTACCCTTTGTACTCACCTCCCACACCCCCAGGCTTTCATGTCACCCCACTGCACACCCTTGTTCCCTCCCCCGGAAATCCAGGATTATTCATTTGGCATTCAAAGACCTCCGTGCCCTGTTTGGACTTTGCCTCGTGCCTTTCTCCGGCTGCACTCCAGCCCCACACGGGGGAGCGTGTATTTCAGCTGCAGGGTTCTGTTCCCCATCCTGCCAAAACGCCCTTCAGCGATCCCACCTCCTTGCTTTTGCACAGATGTTTTCCTCTGCCCCGAATGGCATGTGAAAGTTTTGCCTCCGTTTCGGATCTACCTTCGTCCACATGGCGAAAAGAGTTCTGTCCCCAGCTACAGGTCCTGCTCCCCACTCTCAGATTTGCAAGTGAAGACTCAGGTTCTAGTTTATGTTGCACTTTTTGCTGAGCTGGGTTTCCCTGTGACAGCACACCAGTGCTGGCTATGCGAGGCCATGAGCCTTACACAGAGTACAGGAGCATTAGGTGAGGACAGGATGAGAAGGTCCTTTGCACACTGATCTTGTAAGACTTCCACACACAATGTGACTAACTTTTCTGCCTTGTTAACTCAAGTTGATGTATGTGGCATTTTGTTAACATGCGACCTAGCTCCAATATTTTGGGCTTCCTACCAAGAAGGAAGGAAGAAGCCTCCCTAATCATGAATTCCTCCTTCACAAAACCTTTGCCCTTGGAGATCCACTTCTGTGCATCTCTTTGATAACCTTGAGGATATTGATTTGATCATGAAAATGGTTGAGATGTGTGAGGTTTAAAATAGCACTTCACTGTATACTTGGATCATAGGCTGGACCAAAAAAATGCTTCTTGATGTGCGTATTATTTGCTGCAAAACAAAACAAATTGCCAAAAGTATCCTTGAAGTCAGAGGAAAGGGAATCCCTGAAGAGTGTCTAGTGAGAAGGGACGGTAACTTGAAGTGCATTGTATGTAACCCCATTTTAAGCCAAGAAACATATGGGGCAGGTAAGGGCAAGGATTCTACTGTGGCTTTAAATCCTGGCTCCACCACTTCCTACCTGTGTGATCTTAGTGCAAAACCTGTCTTCAGTTTTTTCATCTGTAAAATGGGCATAGCGATGGACCCCACTTCTTAAGGTTGTTGGGAGGGTGAGAGAGTGTACTTGTATCTACATATACATACAAGCTGTGTGTGTGTGTGTGCGTGCGTGTGTGTGTATGTATACATGAGGGAAGCTAAATGCCTTTTTTCAAAGCTTATGCTTAGTCGCTCAGTTGCTCAGTCGTGTCTGACTTTTTGCAACTCCGTGGACTGGATTCTCCAGGAAAGAATACTGGAATGGGTTGACATCCCTTCTCCAGGGGATCTTTCTGACCCAGGGGTTGAACCCCAGTCTCCTGCATTATAGGCAGATTCTCTACCATCTGAGCCACCAGAGAAGCCCCTTTAAAGGCTTGTCTCAGCTCAACTCCTATTTTTTCTGTGTAGCCATTAGTTCCCTCATCAGAGGATTCTTGGACATTTTTTATATATATATATATTTTCTTTTTTAGCCACTGGTGCCTTGTGTTTTAATAGCAAGACTGTTTTTGCAACAACTATGTATGTAGAATAACTGATGCCAGGCAAGGTTATGCTATGCTGAATACTTTTATTTGTATTTTTTAATGTAAACATGATTTGCTTTGTAGGCACAATATAACGAAAGCTCTAAAGCCACAAATACGTTAGACAATGCTTCAGTTCCCTCGTATCAAGCTGACATTACGGAGAAGCCTGCACAGTTCCTTTAAGGCAACCTGAGACATTCTGTACACTTCCTTCAGGAAAACAACCACGTGGCAGCAAAGATGCTTCAAACAAGAGTGTTAAATGGTTAATTTTGATACTTTAATTTCTGCCCTCCTGCCCTGATCTTCACGGCATTAATTGATCTTATTGGTCAAACACTAGTTTTCTCTTCTCCTTCTGTATTTCACGGAGACAAAAGGGTTTTCTTTAACTCACCAGCACAATTTGTGATTAAAGTTGAAAAAACAGACTTGGGGAAGAAGGTCTTTTTATGCTAATCTGCTGGACATAACAAAGGGCATTTGGCTTCTGAATGGACAGTTGTGTTTCCCCAGCCAGAGAAGAGACCTGGGATGCTCACGGGTATCTGCTCCCCCAGCCCATGCAAATGCCATTTCCATCTAGCTCACCAGGAATGTCACTTGGGTAGCTGCTCTTAAGACCTCATGGAACACTTGGCTGTGGGAGAGACATGACCAGGAGCACAGCATGTAGCAAAAGTGTTGGGAGAGGGGGGAATACAACCTCTATGTTATCTTTCTAAAGTGGCCAAGACCCGGAATACTGGCGTGTGCTGGGGTGGAAGAGAAGCTGATGTTGGCGTCTTCTTTTGAGATACACGTGTCCCTTTGCTCATCAGATGGCATCACCCTTTCTCATCTCCATAGCTTACGTGTACATACAGTGAGGAGACATTTCTTTCAGATAAATATTTGGCATAAATAAGTCATCATCACAAGCTTAAGATAGGGGAAAAAAATCACATGTTCAGGGAGGTGACATTTGTTACAAAGGAACTTAGGGAATATAACAGGTAGTTGCTGAGATGCGTTCATTGCCATCACTTGGGGAAAGAGTGGGTTCTACCCTAAGGCTCAGTGGTGGAGAGATCAGGCAATGCGGGAGCCCTCTGGTGTCTTGCAGAATGCAGGAGAGTTGGGGTGCTAACCGTGTGGGCTCCTGTGTCCCCAGCTTGGTTTGCTAGTGATGGAATCGACCCCTTAGGGCAACAGGACTGGGAGAAGGTGATGAGGACCCCCCCCACCCGCCATCTCCATGGATTTACTGACTCTCTTTCTCTTCCTCCAGAGGAATTGTTCACCTCAAGCCATGTCAAGTGAGGTGGGGCTAGGGGTGGGCTCCTTAGGAATTGGGGAGCTGGAAGGTTCATCAAGGGTGTGCGATCAAGTAGTTTGGTCCCTGATTTCTGAAAAGCAGGGTCTTGCAAAGAGTCTGCACCATGATTTTTTATTTCAGAGGAGAGGAACGCACATTTGGCATCAGATAATAAACATCAACCTTTTGTATCACTAGAGTTTGTTACATGTAGGAACATGCTTTGGCAAGAAAAAAGATACTCATTGATTCCACCCCCCCAAATAGGACTCAAGAAGGGGGTCTTCCCTGGGGAAGAAGGGGAATCTATGGTAAAGGTGGTTATCCAGTACCTGGAAATGAAAAGAACAAGAAGGGTAATGCTGTGGCAAGTGTGCAAACAGAGGCAGGTCTCAGGAATGACTTTGAAATAGTCCTGCGCCTGGGGCATCTTCTCTAAATGGAATCTATGCAGCAGCGAGAGGATTTTGCTCTCGCGATGGGGTTTAGAGGAGGAATCCCTGTGAGCGGTCCTCACGCGTTGCTGTCGACCCATCTTCTGTCCTGAAAAATGCACATCTCTTCCGCTGTCTGTGGTTAAGAACAGGCAAAGGGAGCGAGCATCAGAGGGTGGGAGGAGGGTCTTCCAACCTTTTGGCCATGAAAGACCTGAATGAGGGTGAAGAGGTTGCCTCTTCAGCAGGAGGAAGGAGAGTGCGACTTGGGGAGATCCTACAGTTAATGGGCTCATGAAAACATCTCCCGGCCTACCCTCTTTCTGCCGGCCAAACCAGCAAGTGCTCCTGTCGGAAGCATGGGCGGCTGGCAGCAAAAAGGATCATTGGCCTGAAGAATTCTCGGATCTGGACGGTGCTCTGCGATAACACCTTTCAACCCAAACTCATCTTTGTCCACGTCTGGCCTCCTAAGCGACGGACCTGTGGGCTCGTATCGATTTGCAAGGCTGTTCTAGAACTGTCGAGAAGGACCCAAAGATGGATGGTTTTGAAACAGAGAAGAGGGCAGAGTGTAAAATACACAGATGGGGGAGGGACGTAATACTGTGTGATATGGGCTTGGCACTTAATTTCAAAAACAACAGTGATCAACAGCTTTTTTATAGCTCGGCTGACAGCAGACAAACACAAGACGCACTGGACTACAGCATTGGTTCACTGGGGCACAGGAGGGCTTTCTCAGCTGGATCGGCTCCCAAAGCATCCCTCTGTCCTCCTGCCTGCAGCACGGGCTACTGGATGAAGGGCATCCTCTCCTTGTTCTCGCTGTCTCCCTCGTGGTCCTCCTCCTCCTCGCCCGCCTCGCTGGTCTCTGTGCTGTCGTTGGCCATCTGTAATCCAACAGAAACAGGGATCGGCCTCTGACTCTCAGCACCACCCCCTCCCTCGTGGTCTAACCTGGACCTGGACTTTCTCTCTCGGCCACTGACAAATGCAGGGCCTTCTCCCTGAGCTCCACCCCTCCACTCTCCTGCCTGCGCAATGCCTGCTTCTCCTTTAGCACGCAGCCCGCTCCCCAAGGAAGCCTCCCCAGACTTCTCTAATGGGAACAGTCCTCCTGTAGTGAGTGCTCCTCTGTGGCTCAGACCCATGGCTACTGTGTCCCATTTATACACATGGCTTGTGGACAGATGACACCCTGCCCCGCTGTGGGAACTGCAAGCGACGGGGCAGGTGACCCAGGCTCCTGCTTTGTTCTGTTTTATCTTCTGCAGCCAGCACAGAGCCTGACACGCAGGAAGGCAGTGCACATGTGAGAGCAGCAAGCACGCAGTGGTGAGAGTTCTTCCTTATGAGCACGAGCTCCACGTTCACCGCCATGCCAGGTGCCTCCTGTCCATCACCCCACTTTTTCTCTTCTCAGCAGCCATGAAGTAGGAGCCGTAGCAGTAACTGTAGCTGGCAGTTTTGCAGCGGTGCAAAGGGATACTCAGGTGACATGTAAGTGGGAAGTCGTGAGGCAGCAGGGGTCAGCAGGCTGCAGAGAAGGTCGCCAGCCCTCTCTGGGGCCGAGGCAGATGCCAGGCCCGGGGCGGGGGCGCCATCTGACGCCACGGGGTGTGCAGGCAGCAGCTCCATCTCGGCTGCTGAGACGGAGCCCCGCTATGCCCGCCTGTCCCCATCATGAGAAGGCCCCTGCAGAACAGATGCTCCTGGTGCTTGTAGGCAGGTCCACTTCCACACCTTCAGCCAGCCTGCTGCCCCCACACCTTGTAGTCCAGACGGTTTCAAGTGGTGGGTGTGCGCCCTGCAGTGGGTTCAGTGGGGGCAAACTCAGGGCCCTTGACGCCCCCTGAGCTCTGACGGGGGCCATCCTGCCAGCAGAGCGTGCCCCTGGGAGCCCCTGGCTGCACACCCCCCAACACACACGTGCTGCAGGGTGGTGACCCAGCCCCACAGAGCCCGGACCCCGTGCTGTTTGCTCTCCCTAGAAATACCCTCACCGCTGGCTGCCTCTCCTTCAAGCCTCCTCTCCATCCAGGAGGGACGGGCCCCTCCCACCAAGAGATGCTCCCTGTGCCGCAGGCCTGAGGTCCCATCTGCCGTCAGCTCAGGTCCCAGGGGTGAAAGCCCCCCTGAGCTCTAGCAGCAAGGACAGCAACACCAGCCACGGCTGGCCTGGGCTTTTACTTGGAAAGGTGGCTTTGCAGCTCCTGTCCTGTTGAGAATCTGCCTGTGGTCAAGCAGGCCTTCCTACCAGCCCCACCACCCAGCAGGACCTCAGGTATAATGGATGGGCAGGAAGCCAGGAACAACTCTGGCGCTTGAGAGCAATAAGTGGTCCAGCCGGGCGCTAGACGCCCTCCTCTGATGGGACTGAAATAGACTCAGTCACGGGTTTAAAAAACAGAACACAGGTGCACAGAAGACCTGCAATTCCAGCCTAACCGTGACCCCTTATCTGCCTCCAAACACTTGCTGGCCAAGTCCTGGGACTTAGAAAGCATTTTAAAAGTTATATCCAGATTGTTATCAGTCACTTACATATTGTAAAATATCCTCTCACTAAACTGTCCTTCATTGTGTGAAATGGCCATCACACCCAAACCACATTCTGGTTACAAAAGCAAGGAAACACTTTTTAAAGCATACACATTGGACTAAAACATGCCAGGATTTTAGTTCTTCTTCTTTTATCAACCACTGATGCAGCTCCAAAGCTAAACATGTGAGACAACAAACCGAAAATCTTCCCGAGTATGTTCTTGGTTAAATCTTTCCTAGAATTTCGTTTGCACGAGACAGCTTTATGCATGTCATTGTAACTGACTTATGAGGGCATATTCAGATCCAGTTTACAGACAGCGGAGCTGAAGCCAGAGTGACGCCTGCCCAGGTCATGCAGGGTTCAGAGCAGGGCTCAGGGTCCATGCAGCCTGGGGGCAGTCTGCGTTGGCCGCCACACTGCAGAGCTCCTCAGGGACCCTTGCAAGAGGGTCTGGGATGTGTGTGTGACACGCTTCACTCCTGAGGGACAGGCTGTGTGTGTGGGGTCCCCACATGTAAGGGTGTAGTCCTGGTAAGAGAAAACAAAAGCCCTGGGGCCAGCGGGAGGCGCTCGGAGGCAGGTGGCATCACTCTGTTGGGGATCTGAATGTGAGTTCATGAACCATGAACCTTTACCAGGAATTCCTCCCACCTGTAGCCAAAAGTGAGCTCGGGTACCAGGCACGGGCTGTGGTTTCTGTTCCCTCTCGTCTGCCCTCGGATGGCTCTGGAAATGTTCTCGCCGAAGCCTTTTCCTTTCCTTACTGGCGTTCATCCCATCTGTGACTAATCCCTCACTCGATTACCTGGGGTCTCCCCCACCAGCCCCAGCAGAGAGCTCTCTTCCACCCCACGTGTGCCTGCCTCTGAAAACCCTCTCCTGCCGCAGCGAGCAGATGCCTCTCCTTTGACTCACCAGTGGAGTCGGGGTCTTTTCTACGTCCAGAATTAACTTGCCGATGTTCCCTCGGTCGTGGATTCGCTGCATGGCCTCCTTCACCTGGGAGACAGGGAGACAAAACGCTGGTGAGGTGAGACATGACGTTCAGTTCAGTTCAGTGCAGTCGCTCAGTCGAGTCCGACTCTGCAACCCCGTGGACTGCAGCACGCCAGGCCTCCCTGTCCATCACCAGCTCCCGGGGTTCACTCAGACTCATGCCCATCGAGTTGGCGATGCCATCCAGGTGACAGGAGGGCCTGGACAAGCCAAACCACTCGCTGTCCACCAGGGGGAGCTGCAGTCCAGGCTTAGCAGCTCAACCGGCGATGGTTCCCAACTTAAATTCTGGTTGTCACTCACACTCTTTGTTGTTATGCAAGCAGTTTGGTTTCTTGGGTCTTAAAAAATGAGAGTGATAGCTCCAGAAATGAAAAGAGGAACGTTTCTTTAAAAAAAAAAAAAAAAAGAGAACTTGGGGAGGAAAGGCCTGTGGAGCTCCAAGAGTTACATGCTGCAGAAAATGTCAGGGCCCATTCACCAGAGCAAATTTTGACCAATAAAATTATGAAATTATTTTTCTAGGGTCATTTGTGCCCAGCTTACTCAAATGTTACATAATCTGATTCGCAGTTTGGCTAAAATGGCCCATGACCAGGTTGAACTACATTCAGGAACATTTTTCCCACCCAAGTGGAGGCTCCTCCAGAAGTAGCATTTTCCCCAGTGAGGGCGCTTCCTGTTGCTCCTCAAGTGATGAGGGCTTGTCAGCCAAGCACACAGACGCCTCCTGGGGCCCCCTCTGCAAAGGCGGGTGTGGATGGAGTATGATGGAGGCTTCCAGCATTGCGGACGAAACAAAAGAAGGAAATGGTAACAACCCAAGCTTGGTGTGGATAAATCCCCCACATCTCTTAGGAAAATCTCGATGGGAACGCAGCATCTCTCGATTTTTCTTTTTAAAGAAACAGATCTAGTTAAAATATTTTTCCTGAAGTTTCAGTTTTAAACAAATTTGTTCATGCATTCATTCAATCCACAAATATTCACTAACTGTTGCTTATAGGCTAGGTGCCATATCTTAAAAAAAAATTTTTTTTAATAAATTAGGGTGTCTCTCTGCCTTTGAGGAACTCAATCTGGGGTTTATGGAGCAGTGTTTGCTTATAGAAAAACCAAAGCCAGCTTCGCATTTGAATGAAAACTTGACAGAGCCATTAAAAGGTGCATATTCTAATTGCTTTTCTGAGACTTTTGTCCTAAAGACACAATTCAAATTATGGGGAAAAAATTACCACAGAAAAGATACTCAATTGCTTTCAATGGCAAAACAATGGAGCAACTTATATGTCACAGAATAAGGGGATGGTCAAGTAAATTGAAGTTCTGACATATATCTACTGATTGGAAATGTTTTGTGGCTGTTAAAGTGCTAGTTATGAAGACTGTGCAGTAGGATTAAATGCCTTTATAATACAGTTAAATGAGAAAATCCAGGTGCATAACTTTACATCTCCATAAAAACATGGGCATCCCACAATAACTAGAAAGAGATTTAGATATAAAACATTATGTAGGGGAAACAGGCGCCTTTCAATTCTAATGTCCAAACACTGTTATCTGGTAACCTGTTGTCAAACCAGTGTTCATTATAAAATCAGTGCGTTCTTTGGACAGGAAGCGCTGGTTAGAATCAACCTTTTTTGTAGACTGATAGCATCATGTGATTGTTGAGTTCCCTGCCCCTGATAACATAATCCAGGAGGTTTCTCCTATTTCTGTGATGAAGATTGCTTTCTAAGTGCTTTCATATTCCGGTGCTGACAGCTACTGTTTACTAAGAGTCTTTAAATATTGTGGCAGGCAGCTTCTAAAACTGCTCCCAACCCCCTCCTGGGACTCACCTCCGTGTGTATCCCCACAACCCCCTCACCCTCATCATTAAATGTGAGCTGGATCCAGCAAGCTGCTTCTAACAAACTGAATATAGCGAAAGTGACGGGATGTCCCCTCCGGATTAGGTTATAAAAGACTGACTTCTGTCTTGCAGTCTGTCTCTTTCTCTGACTCTTCTAGCTTTCTTGTTCTGAAGATACAAATTGCCATGTTGTGAGCTACTCTATGGAGAGGCTCCCCCCTCCACCCGCCCCGCTTCCCCTCACCGTGGCAAGGAACGGAGGGAGAACTCTAGCCAACAGCCAATGAGAAGCTGATACCCTCCATCCAAAAGCCCCCTCTGGATCCTACCAACAGCCAATGAGAGGGCTTGGAAGCAGATCCTCCCTCAATCCAGCCTTGAAATGAGGCCACAGCCTTGGCTGACACCTTGACTGCAGCCAGAGGCCCCAGCTAAGCCCTGCCCAGAATCCTCACCCACAGGAGCGGAGATCATGAAGTTATTTTAAGTCAGTAAGTCTTAGGGATAATTTGTCATGCAGCCACAGATAATTAATACATTGTTACCTCGAATGTATAATTCTTCCCTTGCAAGATACATATTATCCCATTCTACAGATCAGGACCTTGGTGCTCAAAGACATAAGCAGTTTGTCCAAAGGTTACATGGCTGTGGACGACAAAATCGTGTTTCCGACTCAGATTTGTCAGACTTCAAAAACCAATGTTTTTCCCCAGTTCTGCCCAGAACATGCTGCTTCCTTTGATGCTCACATAATGGTTTCCCAGAATTCAGTTTTTTTTACCCAGGCAAGTTATTAAACACCTGGAAACTACTTGGAGATTAGGAACGGTTTTTAAACTGCTTCTCCAATAAGGCAGAGCCCAGGGAGGCAGAAAAGCTGATTGTGGTGCTACGAAAAGAGCTCCCTGCCGGGCTGGCTCTAATCTGCATATTTTTTGTACATTTCTTTCTGAAATGAACTGACGCCTTGAGGTTCCGTACATGGGGGATGGAGAAAGGATTAGGAATCTGATCCCCAGTCATGCTGTTTGAGTTTACAGTCCTCCTGGGCTGCTCTTGGGGGTGGGAAGAATCTTTTATGACAGCTCTCAGAGGGAAAGAAACTCAATACCGTTTTTTGATCAATTCTTTATGAAGCACAGCGTGAGGCATTTTACACATGTTGCTTCATTTTATCTGCACCTCAAGCCTCTTAGGTGACCATAGGCAGGCATCAGAGTTTCAACAGAGGAGAAACCCGAAGATGAAAAATTGAAGGGGTCCATGGCAGGTCATCATCTGAATGGTGTGGAAACCATGTGGGAATTGAGAGTGCAGCTTGCCCTTTCTAGGACTCTGGAAAAGCAGAGCAAATGGGTCTCTGCTGTGTGCACCCCAAAACGTCCCTCCAACGACATCATCAAAAGATAAAATCTGCAAAGAGAGATGTTGCTCCCAAGTTGCCAGTTTATGATCCGAAGCACCTGCATGGGTGGCAGTGCCCAGAAGATAGAAGTGGCAACATTCAGAAAGCTGCTGGTCTCCCTGTGGCTGCCAGGGAGCTTTTCCTAAAGCACACCTCTGCTTGGACCTCTCCCCACTGCATTCAGGAGGAACATCCAGCCGGTGTGGCACGGCCTGTCACAGTGACCATTAGCTGCCCGCGACACTGAGCACTTGACCCACGGCCGTCCCAGCTGCGATGTGCTGGGGGTATGAAATGCACAGCGCACTTCAGTGATTTCACCATAATGAAAAGGGGTGCAGGCTCTGCTTCATGTCAGGAGACGGCCAGGCACGTTCAGCGCATGGAGCAGGGCNAAAGACAACAAAAGAGACACATATGTAAAGAACAAACTTTTGGACTACGTAGGAGAAAGCAAGACTGGGACGATTTGAGAGAAAAGCACTGAAACATGTATATCACCATATGTAAGCATGAAGCAGGGCACTCAAAGCTGGTACTCTGGGACAAACCAGAGGGATGGGGTGGAGAGGGAGGTGGTAGGGGGATTCAGGATGAGGGGACACATGTACCCGCGACTGATTCATGTCGACGTATGGCAAAAACCACCACAATACTGTAAAGCAATTGGCCTCCAATTAAAATCACTAATTTAAAAATACTGAAACAATAGCATTTTAAATATCCTGGGTAAAGGAAAGCATATGATTAAAATTAACTTCACCTATTTCTGCGTTTCTGCCTGTGAAAGTGAAAATGTTAGTTGCTCAGTCGTGTCTAACTCTTTGTGACCCTGTGGACTGTAGCCTGCCAGGCTCCTCTGTCCGTGGGATTCTCCAGGTAGGAATACTGGAGTGGACTGCCAGGCCCTCCAAGGGGACCTTCCTGACCCAGGGATCAAGCCCACATCTCTTATGTCTCCTGTTTTTTTTTTTTTTTTTTTGCAGGAGGTTTTCTGGAGTTTTGTTGGGTTCTTTACCACTAGCACCACCTAGGAAGCCCCAGTTAGACCCAATTAGAAGTGTAAAAAGAAGCTGCTGAGATTCATTTTAATAATATAGTTTCTTTAACCAGATTATCATCTATTATATACCTTATATCTATAATCTTATTATCTATTATCTATCTGAAATATTATCCTTTCAATGTATGCTCAACATAATAAAAGCTATGGATGAAATATTAAATGTTTGGAATCCAGGGTGTATTTTACTCTTAGAGCGTGTCTCAGTTCAGACCAGCTACACTCCAGTTGCTCACATCTGCCGTATTGGAGAGTGCGCCTGGATGGCAGGACAATGGCACCAACCTCAGGGATCCCAGTGCAAAGGAGCATCTGGCATATGACAGCCTCCAGAAGGAATGAATGAACAAGCAAGGGAGTCGATTTGTGGGGAGAGTGAGACATCACATGGCTGAGCCGGCCCAGGGGTTTGAGTCTGGTCCGGCCCAGGCGGCCTGCTCGGTGGCTGCCGAGGTGGTCCATGCAGTCTGCTCATAATCAGGACGTGGTCCCCGCACCCAGCCTGAGACACCCCTGCCAGCTGCGGGAGAGATGGACTGGCTGCAGCCAGGACCCCGGCTGTGGGGGTGGCCAGAGCTGGGCTCAGCAGCTGGGTTCTCCAGCCCAGGTGGGTGGTGGCAGGAGGCAGGGGTGATGTTCCCACTTCCCAGGCTCTGCTTTGACTCAGCAACAGCATTGCAGCAAGCTGCTTCACCTCTCTGCTCCCCATCTTCTCGATCTGTTATTCTGTCCACCTGTTTATTCTATCTGTCGCTCATCCAGCCGTGCCAAAGCCCTTTTCCAGGAGCTGCGTGCGGAGTACTGGTCGAAACAGACACACTCTCTCTGTCCAGAAGGAATCACCGTTTCACTTACTAAACAGGCTAATCGTCATAAGAAGAGTTTCATGATCTAAAAATCGTTTATTTCACCCCAGGGGTGACAATCCATCAGAGTTGATCGTGTACCCCTAGTTTGCATTTCACCCAAGGCCTGTAGCATTCAAGTTGGTGTTCATGCACGACCCCCGGGGAAGATGTGATTGGCTCAGACTGTATTCACAGAGGAAGACTAGCTGTGGTCATTCTTATTTCCTCCTGCGACGGATCTGGGAGAAGTGGTTTTCTGGAAGTTGCAGAAAATGATGGTGAGCAGACCCACAAGATCCCAGCCATCATGAAGCTCATGGTCTTACGGAGACACAGACTTAATCACAATGACTCAAACAAATGTAGGCTTGCCACTGGGTAATTCTGAGATGGTGTTAACAGAACATGGATAGGGGAACTGACCTGGTTGGGAAGATCATGGAAAACTCCTCTGAAGAAGTGACAGTTGAGCTGGGTTTTAAAGGATGAATAGAACATGACTAGGAAAAGAAGGGAGAGAGGACCATCGCAAGAAGAGGGGGCCAAGTATGAAAGGAGAGACTGCAAAGAGGCCAGGGGCATGAGGACAGAGAGCAAAAGTGAATACGGGGCAAGATGCTGGGGAAGCTGGCTGGGGGGTTGGCACTCCGTTCCAGAGCCTGCCAGGGTGCAGTTGCCCCATGCAGCTTGCACAGACCTACCCCCTCCAGTCATTTTCAGAGTGGTCAGTCCCTTCATGCTTACGCAGTGAGGGCTAATGAGGCTCCATCTTTGTTTGGGGTCTCATTTAATGTTTCACAATATTTCATTTCCTTTTCAATGTTGTGAAAGGCACAAATTCATTAGAGTACAAATGATACCACTTAATAACCAAAGCATTTGGCTTGTGCTATGAATAGTAATAAGCCTAGCCATCTAAAAGAGGAAAAAAATTAAGATGGATTATTCCATGGATCACTGTGTCTGTTCGATGATAAATTAAAAGCTTTGAAAACGAAGAAATGAGTAATACTCTAATTAAGAAGCACATCTACCCAATTCGTATTTGGAAGATGACTCATATTAATGACATTCATCTTTAGGGGGCATGATCATTGCTTAAAATCCAAAGTGGGTGTGGAAAAGTAACACATTCGTTACAGGTAGACTTGAAATCTGGGGCTTATGTTCTGTCGAGAAGCTGTGAGGATCTGAAGTGAGTAAGCCCTGAGATTTTGACCTGTGTGGAAGAGTGGCTGAAAACGTAAAATGTCCAGAATCACAGACTGATCCACTGGGAAGGTTGAGAAAAAAACACAGTTCATGTTTGGATTAGACGCAGATGGATCTGTGCAATGATGCAAGGCGTGGGTTAGGGTGGGGCATTTAAGGGGGTGCTCACTCCCAAGGTCATCTGAGCGGTGGTTTAGCACCCAAGAGTGAATGCTTCCTTAAATTTTGCACCCTGGTCACCTGCCTTGCCCCATTCTAGTTCTGGCACTGCACGGAAGCCAAATACTGTTAAAAGAAGGAGACAGTGAGTTGTCATTTTAAAAGAAATGTCTGCTTGGCCACAAATTGTGTGGCTGGTCCAAGAAGATTTTTAAAGGGCCATTGGTAGGAGCACCGACTTAGAAGAGGGACAGGATATTTGGAGAGTGAGGAAGAGGGAAGACAAAACAGCAAGAGAGTAGAATCAGATGAAGCAACTGGTCCTTTTTTCCTGGGGAACCTAGATGACATTGACACCGACGATCAAGTATGTACTGCGGTCATGAGGAGTTCAAATGAAGTAAACACTGAGTTAAAAGCCAGAATTGTTCTGCAGAAATCTACAACCCATAATCAAGCCACACTGTATATTCTAGTCCAACTGTATTTTGAACTAAAGCAAAAGATGAAAAAAAAAATCTCGTGAATTGCCTCCAACATTTCTCTGATTTTCTTTAACAATGCTCCCCAGTGTCAAATTTGGATGGTGGAGTAGAATTAAACTGGAAGGATGCTTATTCCAACATATAAGTGAGGTCTGGGGGGAGGATTAAAAAAAATGCGTGAAATGATTCTTATTCCCTGCAGAAAAAAATATCTGCTGTACAATCTGTAAGAGAGATATTTGAAGTGTGACAGGCAAGAAGAGGAAGCAATTGGGGTTAGGAGAAGGAGGAAAATCGAGGGGAAACTCTTGGCAGGAATGAACTCACAGACTGAGACTTGAAGGTCAAGTAGAAGTTAGTCACTCAGCCAAGGAGAAGGACATAGAAATATTAAGAGTTTAAGGAAATATTGCTCTACTCCAAGAATGAGTCATTGACAGCCACCAGAACTCTGAGGGCAATGCTGGTGATGATGCTTTGAAAATCCTTTTGAATTAAGATTCTCAAGTCTGCTGCAAATGGGTTACATCATCGCTTGAGCTCCTGCCGCTCCTGAAATCCCACACAACAGTGGTAGAACTTACAGAATATCATGTCAACTGATTCTTGCTTCAAATCCTTTAGCAAAATCCTCCAGCCAGGGAGAGAAACTCTTATTCCTGCTTGGAGGACTCTAGTTCCTCACTAATAATGTTATCCCCTTGCTTCCAGATAATACTAGTTTTATTCATTCCCTGTTGGATAATGACACCTGAAGTTTTCCGTTCCACAACACCTGAAGGATTTCCCCTGGAAAAGTGTAACGTGGAAGTTATGGAGAAGGATTAGAGCTATAAGGAGGCCAACGACCCTTCAAAATCTTGAAAGTTCTCGTCTTTCCAAAGGGATGACGGCCAGAGCTGCTGACATTTAGGAAACTACAGGTTAGAAGGCAGCGGTGACCTTTCCTTAGATTTCCAGAGAAAGGGCTTGTTTGCAGGCTGTTTGGGGAGCATTTTTGTACCTAAGGGAACTGAGATAACATTGACTGTGTCATCTAGACATGGCTGTCATTTAGATAAGGGTTAGGATGTCCAGGGTGCAAAATGAGCGGTGGCCAACAGAGGCAGATACGCCTGGGACAACTTGTCTGGGGACTGTAGGATTCAAGGAGTAGAAATAAAAGAGTGATTGTGTTTGTATAAGAGGCATTTGCAAGCAAAGCACTCCAGTAGAAAGCTGATCCTGCACTGCTTTGAAGGGGATCTTGTGGATCCTCCACTAAGAGGAAGGAAGAGGTTTAGGCTCTGGACTGCAGTAATATAACCTGCCCTCAGGTTACACTAGGAGGAGGCGAGAGTCTCAGGGCAAGAGCCAAATCTAAAACTCAGGTCACTGTCAAGGCAAGGCAGTGGCAGCGCATGCCCCCGGGGCTGTGGGGGAGGATGCTCGCTCTCATCACAGCAGCAGCAGGCGCGTGACAGACGCTCAGCAGGCGCTTCACCAAGCAGAGGCTTTCTACGCCTGGTCTCTGGGAGGTGAGCGGGAGCTTGTCAGACTGTCAATCAAGGGTACTACAAATAGCCTCTCTGTTCCCCTGGAGCCCGTGTTGCTTGCGGAGGAGAGCTGAGATCACACTGAGGTCTGGCAAGGTGACGCGGCTTGTCCCAAGCCAAGCTGTAGGATGTGACGATGTCAGCTTCAAGCCGAGCCCTGTGAACCCCCAGGGACTGGTGCATTGTTGCCTGGTGTGTGGGGCCGGGAGGAGGCAGGAGGTGGAGAGGAGGGGCCATGGGGCGCCCTGCCGGGTGTGGTGTTTCCTCTGCACTTCCACACACACCCTGTTGCTCCTGGGTTGTAACACTGACTTTTGCAGTCAGAGAATTCTTGGTGGCAGGGGCTGTCCTGTGCATCACAGAACATTGAGCAGCGTCTCGGAGCTCTACTCAGGGGATGCCAGTAGCACGCCCAGTGTGACAAAGGAAAATGTCCCCAGGCACTTGCCACATGTCCCCTGGAGGGAAAGAATCAGCTCTAGCTGAGCTGACGTGGGGTCTCAGTCCGCTCTCCACACCTCCCACTCAAGGGCAAGACGCCTGCCTCCGCACAGTACGCACCGGACACCATGGCCAGGGCCTTGCCCCCAGAGACTGGTTTCTGCTCCATCCTCAGGACTAGGAAGAGAACGTGGCACACGGCGGGTGCTGCATGGTCTCTGACCTCAAAACACGCATTGGTTAGGTCAGGTGTTCGTAAAATGTGGATGGAAGACAACCTGTATCAGTGGGGTCACCACTGATGAACCTATTTGCAGGGCAGCAAGGAGAGGCAGACATAGAGAACAGGCTTGGGGACACAGTGGGGGCAGGAGTAGGGGGCAGATTGACGGAGTAGCATGGACACATGCACTTTACCGTGTGTAGAAAGGAGAGCCAGTGGGAATTTGCTGTTATGACACAGGGAGCTCAAATCCTGTGCTCTGTGACAACCTAGAGGGGTGGGATGGGGTGGGAGGTGCCAGGGAGGTTCCAGAGGGAGGAGGGGACATGTGTATTCCTATGGCCGACTCATGTTGATGTATGGCAGAAACCAACACGACATTGTAAAGCAATTATCCTTCGGTTAAATACATTTTTAGAAAAGTGTGTTGGCTTCAGCTTAGACCTGTTTGTTGAGAATGCAGAGGCACACCACTCTAGGCGATCCTGGGGCTCTGATGTTTTAGACTCTTGACCTAAATGGTGCTTCGTGTAACAAATATTCACTGCCCACCACAGCTGAGGCTCTGGGCTTGACTGACTCACAGCAAGAAATAAGAAAGACCAGTCCCTCCCCAGGAGGACTAAGATCTCTCTGCGAGGGGTGAGGTCTGGTGTACCATGTTTTAATATCTGGATAGGACCTGTTTGGCACTTGGCTTAAATGTAGGAAAGCAGCAGAGAGTCACAGTTACAGCCCTTCTCATTCTGGGGCAACTGAGAATGAATTATCTCAGCTTTGATTCTGCACACCTGTGTGGACACCAAACAGCTTGCTTTCTGCTCAGCGCGTGAAGAAAGCTTCAGGAAAGCTAACGGTCTGAAATCTAGGTGTTAGAAGGATGGCTTCCTAGCAAAGGCTCCGAGGAAGAATCTTTTTCCAGCTTCTCTCCTAGCTGTTAGGGGTTGCTGACAATGCTTGCTGTCCTTGGCTTGCAGCCACAGCATTCCGATCTCTGCCTCCGTCATCACGTGCCCTTCCTTTCTGTGTTTCTGTGTCTATCCTCTTCTTATAAGGACAGCTCATATTAGATTAAGGGTTTATCCTATTCCAGGATGACCTCCTCTGAACTCAACCCTCTGCACTCAGCTGTGGTGAAATACATCTGCAGTGAGCCTAGCTCCACACTCATGTTCTAAGGTTCAGGGAAGGATGTGAATTGAAGGACACACCTACCCAAGCTGAGACAGGTAGTAACACCTTTAAGTTTTTCTTTTAAAACTTTTTTAAAAATTATAAAATAAAACACATACACAGACAGCCACACATGTACAGTTTGTAAGCACGCAGGTGAAGAAGCAGAACTTTGCTGGGTGCCCCCAAAGCCTCTCTGAGTGTTCTGTCAGAGCCCAACCCCCTCCCCTTCTCCAGATGTTAGCACTGTATCCCGACTTTTAGAGCCATCCCTTCCTCGTATTTCTTTTGTTTTTCACCTAACCGTACATCCCTAGGCACCAGCGATTTGTCTTTTGCCATTTGAAAAAACATATACCTTCAGGTCCTTTGAAATCTGCAGGCTCTCCTGTTTCGTTTTTGCTGCTGTTGTTCCTTGCAAGTCGAAAAGTCTGGGCTGCTTGGCGGTGGTTTCCTTTGCACGGTCTGGACTCTGTGAACTGCAGGCAACCAGTACTGTCCAGCAGGGCCCCCTGTGCTCTGCATTTCCTTCAGGTTGGTAGGAGGTCTGATCAGACTGAGACCGTGGGCACTATTGTGTCCTCTGGGAGATGCACATGGCTGGTTGGCCCTCTTTTCCTGATGTTCAGTGCCTAGACCCATTAATTTAGTGGGGGCTGTGAAATTCTGATTCCAAGACTCTGTGTTCACTTATTACCTGCCTTCATTTTATAAGGAGCCACGCCCCTTCATCTATTAGTTGATTATGACTGGTGAACAGCTCCTATAGGAATGGGAGGATAAATACTTGATTCTTTCCTTGGGTTTACTGGGAGCAGCAGCCTTTCCAAAGAAGCAAAATTAAGGAACTTGAGTAAAGCTTTATGAGTAAAACATTCACTCAGTTCAGTTCAGTTCATTCCCTCAGTCGTGTCTGACTCCTTGCGACCCCATGAATCCCAGCACACCAGGCCTCCCTGTCCATCACCAACTCCGGAGTTCACTCAGACTCACCCCCATCATCCATCGATTCGGTGATGCCATCCAGCCATCTCATCCTCGGTCGTCCCCTTCTCCTCCTGCCCCCAATCCCTCCCAGCATCAGGGTCTTTTCCAGTGAGTCAACTCTTCACATGAGGTGGCCAAAGTACTGGAGCTTCAGCTTATAGCATTCACTAACTGAATATTAATAAACTTTTATTTTATATTTAAAAGGAAAAAATTGGAAGCAAAACATCTCTATCAATGTCTATCAGGATGGTTAAGGGAATTACAGGATAACCCTGAAAGGTCACCTCATCCCATTTCTTATTGACATGCTAAGGAGAAAGGGTAATTATATATTCAATGTGGTCATACCTTCATAGAATACATATTAATATAAAGAATAAATGAGAGCTTATATCAACCCAACTACCCTGGGCATATCTGCAGTAGGATTATGGCTAGTTTTTATTTTCTCCATTATACTTTTCCTGTTTTTTATCTTTTTTTTTTTTTCAATTACAATGGCGTTTATGCTGAAATAGTAAGAACACAGATACAGTGTAAAAGCTACAGATAAGCTGAAGGTAGGTTAGAGATTTGCTGTAACCACCAGAGAAGAGCCGAGAGAGGCCACGGTCGGGGGGGCGGGGGTGCAGTGGTGAGGAGAAGCGGTCAGAGTAGCTGGGGAAGGCTCCACGGCGGGAGGAAGACCCCGGAAGACGCGTACTACTTGGAAGAAAGAGGAAAGAAAGGGAAGAAAGAACCCCAGAGGCAGCAGCGTGAACACGGGCGCGGAACCAGGAATGAAGACGGTGTGAGGCGCGGCCCTGCCCCGCTGGAGCTGCTGCGGCTGCAGGGGCCCCGGGGGCGCGGCAGGGCCGGCCCGAGCCTGGCTGCGCTTCTCCTCCGCAGGCTGCACTTGCTGACGCCGGCCAGGCTGCCGTGGCCCTTGCAGGCTTTCCCACGCGCCTTTCGTCCACGCAGCAGGCAGCAGAGCAGCAAGCCTCTGAGGGCACAGAGGCGGCGGCGGCCTGCGGAGGGCGTCTCTCAGACCTGCCTCAGCCCTCGGGCTTTGAAAGGAAGGGCGTGTGTCAGGCTTCCTGTCTGAATCCCCATCTACTGTTTCGAGGCGGCATGAAGTTCTACAAATGGAAAGAATGTGGGAAGATCCTCCGATGTCACTCAAAGCTCCTTCGGCACCAGAGGAGCCACACTGGGGAGAAGCCCTTCAAGTGTAAGGGGCGCAGCAACGCTTTCGAGTCCAGCTACCCCTGTATCGGCCTTCCCCGGTGGCTCAGACGGTAAAGAACCTGCCTTCGATGCAGGAGACCCGGGTTCAGTCCCCAGGTTGGGAAGATTCCCTGGAGGAGGAAATGGCACCCCACTCCAGCACTCTTGCCTGCAGAATCCCCGTGGACAGAGGAGCCTGGTGGGCCACAGTCCACGGGGTCGGAAAGAGTCGGACACGACTGAGCGACTTCACTTTCACTTTTACGACTGTATCATACACGAGAAAAATTCCCGGGGTTTCTCCCGGGCGTGGATGCGCCGCTGGACAATAAAAAAGTGACCTACGCCGGAAAGCTTTCCAGCGCTCCTCCCATTAGTTTCTCCCCGGTGCGTAGCCTCGGTGCTGCAGGTAGGTGGCGCTCCGACGGAAAGCCTGCCACACTCCTTACACGCACAGGGCTTCCCTCCTCTGATGCTGGGTCAGGGTGGTGTTGGAACGCAGACCTTCGCCAGGCTCCTTCTTGATGCGGGACTCGCCACCTGGACAGATGCCTCTCAAAACCTCTGCTTCCCAGGGCTCGGGGTCCCCTGGAGCTTCCCCCCTCTCCAGCTGGGAGACCAGATCGGGTCTGGGGGATGGAGACACCAGGGAAGCCACATCTGTATAATTCTCCAGCGTCACCTCCCTGCACACGGCCCTCTGTGCAGAGTCCAGACTGGCCCACTGGTTCTGAGTGAAACACACAGCCACGTTCTCAGAGGCCACTGGCTCCTGAGGCCAGGAGGTTTGAGCATGGCTGCTGTCCATGGCTCTGTGCCCCTTCCCGATTTGCAAAAGCAGGAACCTTAAACGCCTCTTCCCGTCTGAACCCCAAGAAGCGGGTCTCTCAACGATCATGCAGATCCGAGTGCTGGGGCCCAGAGCACATCTCCGTCTGTCTGTTTATCTTTATTTTTTAAGCCAGGCTATTAAAGTATAAGTGCCATATAAAAAGCTATACATAGTTAATGGTTACAACTCAGTGACCTTGAGGATAAGTGCACACCTGTGAAACCATCACCACCATCATGGCCATAAACATATCCATCACCCCTCACCGTTTTCTCTCACCCTTTTTATCACAGTTATTATTTGGGGGTAAGAACAATTGGGAGATGCCGAGGATGCTGTTCAATCCCTGAGTTGCAACGATCCCTTGGCGAAGGAAATGGCAGCCCAGTCCAGTATTCTTGCCTGGGAAATCCCATGGACAGAGGAGCCTGGTGGACTGCAGTCCATGGGATCGCAAGGAGTCAGACACGACTGGGCAACTGAGCACACAGACACGAGGACAATTACTATAAGCTCTAGCCTTGCAGCAGATGTTAAGTACATTATATAGTATTGTTAGCTATGGGAACTACGCCACATTAGCAGATCTCCAAGACTTACTTATCCTGCATCAAACTTTGTTCCCTTTGACCCCCACCTCTCCTTCTCCCCACCACCCAAACCCTTCTGCTCTCTGCTTCTGTGATTTTGCCAGTTTAGATTCCACATATAAGCGAGATCATATTTGTGTGTGTGTCTTTTTTAAAAGGTCCACGGTGAGCATGTATTCATGGAGAATAAGTTGTAAAAGTGGTGGTGGGTAAAGCACCACCCCCACTTTGATTATCAGGTGAAGTGAGGTTACAGAGGAGAGGGGGAAGGAAGCTCACGGGGGTCTGGAGCCTTTCACAGAGATGTGTAAGTGGCTTCAAAGTGAAACGAACCAACACCTGCACAAGGGAAGCCATGTGCTGCCATAATCAGCAGCCTCACGTGTCGCGCGCCTTTCCCAGGATGTCCATCAACCAGTGAGCAAAGACAAAGGCTCTCAGAGGAGACTTTACCGGCTCACCCCTTCTCCTCTCCCTTAGCCGATACCTAAACTCGACCTTAGTTGCAGCAAGCACTGCTCGGAGGTCTTTGTTCTCATCTCCCTGTGTGTTCTCTCCACCTCCGTCGCCGTCTAGTTCAAGACCCCATCACCTCTCTCCAGGATGACTTTTCCAGCCTCCTATTTGATCTCTGGGGCTCCAGTGTCTCCACGTTCCAATCTGTTCTCCTTCAACTGTCAGCGCTACAATTAGTGGTCGATACATTTGTATGTCTCTTGTGTCTCAGATGCTTGGGACTTGGGCCGTAGATTCAGTAAGGATAATGGTAATGATGGTGACTTTAATGGCTAACCTCAGTAAAGATGATGGTAATGATGGTAGGATGGTGATTTTAATGGCTAACACCAAACGCTTAGCACACAAGCTGGGCAAATGCCAAGCATCGAGTGTTTTTTGCAGAATAGTCCATTTGCTCCTCATTGTAACCCTATGATGGATGTGCCCTGATTATTCTCATGTTACAGACACAGAACAGGAGGATCAGGGAGGTTAATTAATCTGCCCAAGGTCACAGGCAGTGTAGGCAGAAGGGGTAGGATTTTCACCTAGACGGCTGATGAAATATTGTTAGATGAAATGACATCATGTCTGGGATATATGCCAGAAAAGCCGTGGGGGAGGGGAGGCAGCAAAGGAGACGAGCTGCCCAGGTGTTCCTCACATGGAGCTGCCTCCATGGGCACCTGGCTGGTGGGGCGGAGGTGGGTCAGGATTTGCTACTTGTTTGAAATTTTCCAAGAAAGGCTCTAAAACATGAACTTGAGTTCTGTTCCCCAAACAGCAACTCTATCAACAGATTCGGCACCCAACGCTCAGCTGTGTGTGTTGGATGCTGATGTTACGAGTGAGGGGTTTGGGCTGGAGAAGGAGGAGGTCTTCACCCATTTCCCCAGATAGACTAATGTTATTCTTTGCAGCAAATAACCCAGCTTTGTGAGGGTACAGATTCCAGTATGGGATACCTACCCCGCGCCAGGCAGCACTCAGCGAGATGAACATACACAAGCAGCCCCTTCCCCAGACAACGCCCCCCGTCCACCAGCTGCCACGGTGGGGACTCCACCCATACAGTCCATCCAGGACAGGGTGGGGAGAGCTCCATTCTGGGCCTGAATGAAGAGCCCAGGGGCTGGGAAATGACGCCACTTAGACAAAAATGGCATTTCCCTGGGGCTTGTAAGGGTGGGAGGCATTTTTCCTGGAAGAGAGATTTCATGCACAGAGTCCTGAAAGGGAATGATGGCTCGGGCAGGGACCCGAGAGTCAGTGATGAGGATGCTGTGCCGAGCTGTGCTGAGCTGTGTCGGCAGGGCTGCCTTCAGTCGGGGCTGGGGGGCTTGGGAGGTGAGTTTTGAGAAGACGGCCCGGGAGGGATGCCCGCAGATGAGGCAGGGGACGAGGAGAGAGGGAGAGACCAGCGGGACCTGGGAGTCAGGGCGGCTGTGAGGTGGAACTGACAAGATCCATGGTGGGATACTGCGATAGGCTGTCCATCCCACCGAACCTATGCGATCATTTCAGGCTCTCTGGAGGTCATCTAATTCCCCAAAGGGAAGAAAGAGCCTCTAAGAAGACTCATGCTTGGAAAGGTTCTCCATCAAAGCAGAGAGAAGAGCTGAGGTCATCTGATTTATCTTTCTCCATTTTAATCAGCGTTGGAAACAGATGACTCTGCTAAGGCCTGGAACCTTCCTTCTGTTGGAGTCTGCGTGACCCTAAAGTCGAATTTTTAATTATCTCTGCCGCTTTGCCGAGGCCTGGAGGGGCATCTGGGGCTAACCTGTTCTTTCCTGCATTGTCCTGGCTTGTCTGTCAGCTGAGTTTTTTTCCTCTAAGCACCAAGGAGTATCTATTAGCCTGAGGTTGTGTTGCTATGGCAACGAGACAGAAAACAGGCTCAATACACTGGGGGAAAAAGTCAAGGGATGAGGGAGGTTTTGTCTTCCAGACACTTTCCTTTCCCCTCAGGGGCCCACTGTCTCAGCTGACAGGGCCATGCCTTGGGCTGGGGTGACCAGGCCACTCTGAGTTCACAGGTGGTCACAGGGACTGAAACCCAGAGGACAGCTTAGGACAGCAGTCAGACCCTTGGGAGTCATGGAATGAGGGTGGATCTGGGAGGGTCCCCACAGCTAAAAGCTGGGTAGAGGTTGGGAAGGTGGGTGGCAGTTCACCCACATTTATACAAAACTGAAGTCATATCCACACCAAGCAGCGTAGGAAATGCTTGCAGAGTCTTTACACAGTCTTTAAAGCACCTTGTAAAGTATTTAAAATTCTCTGACCTAACAATTCCACTTTTGAGAATATATCTTATGGAAGTAGTCCTACATTTGGAATAACAAGAAGAGAAACAAAAAACTTTACGGGGTTGCAAAGAGCCAGACATGATTTAGCAACTGAACAACAATAAAGGTTAAAAATGCTGAAAGGGTCTATTAGAGGGGGAAAAAAGCAGTCTGTAAAAACTTTTATAGTGTGATTATAATTTCTAAAAAATGTCAACCCCCTGAACAAAAGAAAATCAAAACAAACCCCCAAATGGACAAAAGAAAAATATTAGAAGGGAAAAAAAAGGTTATTTTGGATGATGGGGATTAGACAGTTTTGTCAGCTTTTATTTTCTTTTCTTTGAAGGGGCATATTTTTAAATGTCTCCATTGAGTATGACATTTTTCCTATTGGGGGAAAACAGTTATTCAGTGGTTTTAGCGCTTTTCTTTTTTTACCTTATTTTTTGCTGAAGCATAGCTGACTTGCCATGTTGTGTTGGTTTCTAGTGTTCAGCAATGTGATTTAGTGAGAGAGAGAGAGAGTTCACTACAGGGCATCAGAGCTCCCTGTGCTCTCCATGGGGCCTTATCGTTTCTCTGTTTTATGTATTATAGCGTATGTCTGTGAATCCCAAACTCCTAAGTTAGTCCTCCCTCCCTCTCCCCTCACAGCCACAGTCTGCTCTCTAAGTCTGTCAGTCTGTTTCTGCTTTAGATAAGTTCGTCTATGTCAGATCCCACGCTTAAGTGGTATGTGGGCTCTGCCTTTCTCTTTCTGGCTCACTTCATTCAGTATGAGAGTCTCTGGGTGCGCCCCCGGAGCTGCAGATGGCACCATGCCGCTCTCTTCATGGCCGAGCAGTAGTCTACTGTGCATATGTGCCATGCCTGCCATCCACTCCACTGTCAGTGAACGCTTGGGTTGCATCCATGACTTGGCTGCGGTCAATAGTGCTGCTGTGAACTTTGGGGTGCATGCATTTCTTCCAATTACAGTTTTCTCTAGATATATTCCTGGAGGAGGAGATTACTGGAGCTTTTAGTTTAGTTTAGTTTTTTTTTTTTTTAAAGACTTCCCTGGTGGCTCAGATGGTAGAGCGTCTGCCTACAATGCAGGAGACCCAGGTTTGATCCCTGGGTTGGGAAGATCCTCTGGAGAAGGAAATGGCACCCCACTCCAGTACTCTTGCCTGGAAAATCCCACGGACGGAGGAGCCTGGTAGGCTGCGGTCCATAGGGTCGCAAAGAGTCGGAAACGACTGAGCAACTTCACTTCACTTCACTTCTTAGTGTTTTAAGGAACATCCACACTGTTCCCCATAGCAGCTGTAGCAATTTACCTCTCAACCAAAGAGTAGAACGGTTCACTTTTCTCCACACCCTCAGCAGTATCTGTTACTTTTGTCGGCTTTTTAGTAACGGCCATTCTGACTGATGTGCGGTCTTTGTGGTTTTGATTTGCACTTCCCTGATAATTAGTGGTGTAGAGCATCTTTTCATGTGCCCATTGGCCATCTGTATGATAGGAAGAAAATAACTTTTTTAAAAAGTTCTACAGTCTGGAATTGGTCAGGCTTCCAAGTGAATGAGTTAATAGTCTCACCGAGTACTGTTCCCAGAAGCCACTTATTACACTATTTTTTAGACGCTTCTATTGTCAGTGCAATCCTAGGCCTTGCTGCAGAACCAGATGATACGGTATTTTGGCCCCCGTGGACTTGATAGAGTAGGTCTTTCACTTCCTGACGTTCTGTAATTGAGCACTCTGAACAGACCCTGACTCAACCCAGATCACCTCTACAAGGGCAGACAGGCCTGTGTACAACGTGGAGTCTATATAAACAGGCTCGCCAGCTTTCATTGCTTGGGATTCCTCACATGTTTTAAGGAAGTCATCGCACGGAGGAAGAGAGCTTGGGGGACGTTCAGCTCATGACTGCGTGTGTGCAGGTGAGACTGAGCAACCCGCCCCGTGGAGGACCCATCAGCCTGGGTTGCTTTCCCCTCCTGCTGCTCATCAGGGTACAGCCTTGGCACAAAGAAGAGGTAGGCATACGCGCCTCTCAGCCACCCACGGCTGTTTAAAACACTGAAACAGATCTAAAATAATGTGGATGAAAATAGCTACTTCAACTCTGATTATTGCAGGCAATATAATAGTAATAGATAGCCATGATTATAATGGTTATGTCTATGGAGTGCTTACAACATGCCAGCAGTAACACACTAACTGGCTTGCAGGCATCATCTCCCTTAATCTCCACATCGACTCTGTACATGGCGGGTCATTATTTCTACTTTACAGAGGACAAAACTGAGAACCCTAGAACTTAATATGCTCAGGGTGACACAGCTAAAAAAAAAAAAAAAAGAAGAGCTAGGATGTAAAGATGGGAACTAGAGGACTTACATCCTGTTCCGTCGTGACCATTTAGTCATTTAGCTTCTAACAAGTCTGGACAGGATGCAGCACTGCCGTTTTAAAGAGTGAGAAAACCGAAGCTGCGAGAGGGTGAGCGGCTTTCCCGGCATCGCACAGCTAGAAGGCGGCGGCGCCGGGATTCGAGCCCAGCCATTGCCTCCTCAGTCTGCCCCCTCCCCTCTGCGACTGCACTGCGGCCCTGGCACCTAGCGTGATGAGTAATGTCAGGCCAGTATTTCACTTCTAACACCTAACATCAGACGTAGTACAGAGCAGATGCTTAAAAAGATTTGTGGGAAGGATGAAGAATGGACAGGTAAGTGTCGAGACACTGAAACCAGACAAGGAGCCTCTATCCATCTCAAACCACACAATCAGCTGGCAATCACGCATCTTGGAATCACTACTGAAGGAATGGGTACATCAAAGTTCCTTCCACACCTACGACTGCAGAGGTCTAAAGGGATGTGTCACCCTCTGAGTGATCGGTTTTGCTTTTCCGGAAACTGGCTGCTGCTCCATGGGGCTGCCTTGATGGGAGGTGTCTCTGAATGTCAGATAGGAAGCAGTCACCAGGTAGGAGAAAGTGAGGAGGGACATACTGTGGAAAGATGAAGGAAGCCCCCTTGCGATCCCAAGTAGATGGTCCCCAACCCTCCCGAGGGAGCCTGAGATTTATTTCCAATGCCCAGAGGCTGTGCCGGGCATTCCTTCCCAGGATGGAAGCTGAAGGGATTTCTCTAGGATTACAGTAGACTAAATTCAGCCTCCTGAGTTAGGGGTTAGGGCCCAGCTCCCTAACTCCTTACGGGGGGCTTTCAACCTCGACATGAGTGACATTCCGGGCTGCATGACTCTCTGTTGCATGTGGGGCTGTCCTGCCTATTGCAGATGTTTAGCACCGTTCCTGCCCTCTGCTCACTAGACACCAGCAGTGTCCTCCCAGGCATGAGGACCCAGAGTGCCTCCAGACCCTGCAGTAGTCCCTGGAGGACAGAATCTCTCCCAGATGGGAACCGCTGCCTTGCAAGTAGGCGTTAGAAACCAGAAGCTGGAGGGGAGCCTTTCAGTCGTCCTGGGCCCCCCCCCTTTAAGTTGATCCTTCTAAGCCAGGGGGTCAGTAGGTGGAGAAGGGGAGGGAGAGGGCTGTGGATGCAAGGCTTCTCTTCCCCCAAGGAATTATCTCTCCTTCAAAGATTTCAAACTCCCAGATGGCTCAGTGGTAAAGAATTGAACGCTTGCCGGAGACAAGGTTCAGTTCCTGGGTTGGGAAGATCCCCTGGAGAAGGAAATGGCAACCGACTCCAATATTCTTGCCTGGAGAATCCCATGGACAGAGGAGCCTGGAGGCCTACATCCATGGGGTTGCAAAGAGTCGACACGATTGACGTGACTAAGCACACACAGATTTCACAGGTCACCGCTGTCATTGCCATTCTGACCTCTAGAGGGTGCCGATGTCCTTCACTGTCTGCGGCAAACCTGGCGCTGTTCAGTTCAGCTCAGTTGTCAGTTCAGCCGCTCAGTCGTGACCGACTCTTTGCGACACCATGGACTGCTGCACTCCAGGCTTCCCTGTCCTCCACTATCTTCTGGAGCTTACTCAAACTCATGTCAATGGAGTCGGTGATGCCATCCAACCACCTCATCGTCTGTCACCCCCTTCTCCTGCCCTCAATCTTTCCCAGCATCAGGGTCTTTTCTCACATCAGTTGGCCAAAGTATTGGAGTTTCAGCTTCAGCATCATTCCTTCCAAAGAATATTCAGGGTTGATTTCCTTTAGGATGGACTGGTTGGATCTCCTTGCAGTCCTAGGGACTCTCAAGAGTCTTCTCCAACACCACAGTTCAAAAGCATCAATCCTTCGGTGCTCAGCTTTCTCTATGGTTCAACTCTCACATCCACACATGACCACTGGAAAAACCATAGCCTTGACTAGCCAGACCTTCGTCGGCAAAGTAATGTCCCTGCTTTTTAAGATGCTGTCTAGGTTGGCCAGCGCTTTCCCAGTGGCTCAATGGTATAGAACCCGCCTGTAATGCAGGAGACGAGGGAGACTAGCATTCGATCCCTGGATCAGGAAGATCCCCTGGAGTAGGGCATGGCAGCCCACTGCAGCACTCTTGCCTGGAGAATCCCATGGACTGAAGAGCCTGGAGGGCTACAGTCCATGGGGCTGCAAAGAGCTGGACACATCTGAAGCCACTGAGCACACAGGCAGGCACACTCTAGGTTTGTCATAGCTTTCCTTCCAAGGAGCAAGTGCCTTTTAATTTCATGGCTGCAATCCGAGTGCTGACTGAGACCTGGGTTTAAATCCCAGCTCCATCACTCACCAGCTTTATAATGTTGGGTGTGTTCTGTAATCTCTCTGCCCAAAGCTGCTTATCTGCAGAACAGTGATAATAACAGTTACCAGCAACTATAGCCTTGGGGGCCAGCATGAGCTGGCATGAGAAAGCATCTTGCCTGGAAAGCATCTTTGCGACCCCAGGGACTGTAGCCCACCAGGCTGCTCTGTCCGGGGCATTCTCCAGGCCAGAATACTGGAGTGGGTTACCATGCCCTCCTCCAGGGGATCTTCCCAAGCCAGGGACTGAACCCAGGTCTCCCACATTGCAGGCGGATTCTTTACCGTCTGAGCCAGCAGGAAGGCCATCTTGCCTGGTGCCTTCCACATAATCCCATAGCGACTGTAAGCCGTGGCCACATCCAGCGTGTGCTGGAGCCGCTCTTACTGGTCCAGGGAAGTCGACTGCGCACATTTCTTCCTCAATCTCAGTTCAGGGAAGTCATGTCGGTTGCTTGAAATCAGCCACGGTAGGAATATTTACACCAGAGAAACAGGCAAACAGCGACAAATCAGCGTGTGATAGCACATACAGCTTGAGCCTCAATCTGTGTGATTTAGACAAAGAGGGGCCGGCGCTCCCACAGACAGAGAATAACTGCTGAGGCACCCAAGCTGCCTCTGGCCTGTTCTGCCTCCAGAGGGGCCAGCAAGCACACCCCACGAAAGGCCAGGTCTCATCTTCAAGGTGCTCAACAGCCAGCGACTTTTGCTTCATCCAGGTACCTCCTCCTAAGTACATATTTAATAACACATTGAAAAGAAAACTCCATGCTACTTCCATAAATGGAGGGGGAAAAGATTGGTATTGTTTTCCATTAAAAGCCAAACAAGTGGCACAGATTCTTTACTGTCTGAGCCACCAGTGAATCCCTAGAGAGGTTTAAACAAGCTCAAAATAGCATGGAAAGCATTAAGGAAGCCACCTCCTAATGCAGGAGACACAAGAGATGCAGGTTCGATCCCTGGATTGGGAAGAGCCCTGGAGAAGAAAATGGCCACCCGCTCCAGTATTCCGTGCCTGGAGAACCCCATGGACAGAGGAGCCTGTTGGTGGTCTACAGTCCATGGGGTCACCAAAAACTCGGACACAACTGAGTGGCTGAGCACACATGCACACACTCGTGAAAGCCAAACACAACGAGCAAGACAAAAGGAAACACGTTTGTCACACTCTAGCTTGATGCCCTTGCCTCCCTGGAGATGAGAACCCGGGGTCTGTTCTCTCTTGGTTCAAAAAGGAAAGGACACGTGTCCTAGAGTTGTGGAAGAACACAGGCTCCCTGCTGACTGTTCTCCTGGTGTAATCAGAGGATTGAGAGACGAGATGCAAAGGTCATAGTCTTCTCATTACAAGATTCGATGTGAGGCTAATCTACGTCAAAGCCCTACTCCACTGGTGAAAGGAGAGCTTTCTTGGGGAAACACGGTGTTAGATGATGCTAGAAGATTTGAAGACGAAAAAAAAAAAAAAGATCACTTTTAAAAAATAAAGCATCATTGAGCCAAATGCAAAATGTATATTAACTTTAAAGCTGACATCAGCAGCACGGTGAAGCCAGCTTGTACTGTCTCGTGGGGCTCAGCAGTTGAATTTTCAGGGCTTTAATCAGTTGACAGTGCATCCATTGCTTGGAATTGGCCGAGGGGAGCTTTTACATGATAGAAATTGACAAACACTACAAATCAGAGCTTCCCACAGCCCCAAGATCTGATTATGAAAACATTCACAAGTGTGCTACTTGCTAATGCTTTCCATGCTATTTTCAACTTGTTTAAACCTCTTTACTGTTTCCCTGTGGCTCAGACAGTAAAGAATCTGCCTGCAATGCAGAAGACCGTCTACAATGCAGGAGACATGGGCTCAATCCCTGGGTTGGGAAGAACCCCCTGGAGGAGGGCATGGCAAGCCACTCACCCACTGCAGTGTTCTTGCCTGGAGAATCCCGTGGACAGAGAAGCCTGGCGGGCCACAGTCCATAGGGTCTCAAAGAGGCAGGCACAACTGAGTGACTGACACAGGCGCACACACACCCACCTCTTTAGGCTATGGCCTTAGACAGCCAGGAACCCCATTCCTTCTCTTACCTCAGAGTTTGTGTGCAACAACTTGAGATACACAGAGTAACAAACACCCGTAAAGTCTGATGAGCTCATTTCCATTATAGCATCTTAAAGACGAGCGATAGAAACCACTGCTGAGAAATTGCCGTAATTGATTATCGTATGTAAAGTATACCGACAATCCTTCTTTCCAACCCACACTCTTTAATGAGCTACTTTAGTGCTGGTTCTGCTAAACGCTTGGAATTTATAATGCCCTGGAAACTCATCAATTTCTAAGGGTGCAATCAATGACTGACTATTAGGGAAAAACCCCAGCAACAAACATGCAAGATTCAAGACAACAGAGTGCAGAAAGCTTTCACCCTCGGTCATCCCTCATGTCACCACTGTAGGTTCCATTCCAAGCCTTTCTGCGTGTGTTTCAGCCCAGAACCTCAACTCCTCTGGTCTTTACTTGTGTGTATGCGTGCGTGTGTGTGTGTGTGCTCAGCCATGTCTGACTCTTTGCAACCCTGTGGACTGAAGCCCGCCAGCTTCCTCTTACCATGGGATTTCCCAGGCAAGGATACTGGACTAGGTTGCCATTTCCTACTCCAGAGGATCTTCCTGACCTGAGGATCTCTTGAGTCCTTGAGATCCAGAGCTCTCTTGAGTCTCTTGAGTCCACAGTGGCAGGCGGGTTCTTTACCACTGTGCCTTCTGGGAAGCCCTGATCTTTATTTACCCAGAAAGCAAAAGGGAGACACACCCTGGTCACTTGATGTGGGGGGAAATGGCTGGGCTCGGGCATTTAGCTTCTATGTGACTCTATCCCCTTTGCAGTATCACTGCGACGGTGAATGTGCAGCAACCCTTTTGTTCTGGATCTCACGGGTGGGGAGTGGGCGCCCTGCTGATTTCTGGTGGAACTGCTCCCAACACAGCTGATTTGAATTTACCGGGTACCATCACGAGGGCAGAGCTGGAAGCCCTTAGGAGCTGGCGCACATAGGCTTCAGCACTCACCACCGCTGAGAGCAGCTCCGAAAATCTCCGGCCCTTCCAACGTTTTGGAGACCTGGTAGGTAGGTGCCCTTTCCTGCACAGAGCTGTAGACAATGTTGACTCGGAAATAAGCCAGCCAGTTGTTTCATCAGCAAAATATGTTTATTTGGGAATAGCAGGGAATTGCAATGTGATGGGACAGGTGAGCTGCATTGAAATTTGCAGGCAAGCTGGGAGAGACAAAGAGAAGGTCGGCTTTTCTCTGGCTTTAGGAGGAAACTGGGGAGAGTTTTTGAAGGAAACGTTCACTGGAGAAGAAGAGTTGGAGGCTGTGGCAGTTTCTCATTGGCTCCAAGTGGTTATTAGAGCGTTGCTGCTGGGGGCAGGGAAGGAACTTCCTTTTTCTTACAAGCAGGGGATAAAATTCCACAGGTAAGAAATGTCCTTCCTTGTCAAAACAATTCCAATTTTTTCTTTCCCTGCCGGTGAGGCTGGCTGAGTGGCACTCGCGTGGGAAAGCCCCCTTCAGGGCTTTCTGACTCCATTTAAAATGAGTTTTCCTTCATTTTCACAAAGGGTAGTTCGCCATTTATAAGCTTGGAAAGGTGATGGCAAATGCCAGCCAACAATGGAGAGATTACTCCACTGTCCAGGGTTTATTGTTCATTTTTCTCTCCACTCACTCACTCACCTCCCAGCCCCCCCCCCCCCCACACAGTAGAATGTAAGCACTGGAGATTTGAGGGGGGGGTCCATTTTGTTTACATGTAGCCAAAGTGCCTAAAACAGCCTGACAAATAAATGGAATTTCAAGAAATATCTGTCAGATTAATATCCAGCAGGCAAAGACATAAGACAGAGCTTAGAGCAGCTTCCCAACTTGCAGTGGGCTTTAGGCTCACTGGGAAGCATAATAAAGTGGAAGACCCCAGACCTCTCTCTAGTCCCCTCTAACTCACTAGGTTGGAGGCGGGGCTCAGAAATTGGCCCAAGGAGTGCACACCTTGAAAAACCCTGCCTGTCCAAGGGAGCAACCGTGGCCATTGCTTATAGGAGAAAGGCTTTGCCCATCATTTCAGTCACCCTTCCCAGACGGTGGCTCCAAGCCGGGCGGATCCACCAGGAGGTGCCTGGGCAGAGGGGAGGGAGCCAAGCTGTGTGGTCTCTCTGGGTGGGTTCAGACCCACTTCAGTATCGGGGTTTTCCCAGCGTCTGGCTTCTGCATCCAGTAGGCTTGGTGATGAAATCAGCACCCATCCCACCTGCTAGAGCAATGCTGATGTCTGGAACTGCGCGTTTTCCTGTCCCTAAACTTTCAGTGACTTAGCATCTTCCTTCATGAGACTGTCGTCCTGTCTCACATCACTGGGCACATTTTCTCAGGTGACTGTCGACTCTATACCATAGGTTTAATAGCCTCTTTTGAATTTTCACCTGGTAGGGGCATCGGCTTGTATCTCAATTTGTGTGAATCCAGAGACCCACCTTGCCTGGTCCGAGAGGCTTTCTCCTGGTGTCAGAACTTGGCCCCTTCCCTTTGCTGTTGGCTTTGACCCAAAGGTGGCAAGGTGCAGGGGGGCGGGCAGGTGTGATGTGGCATAAAGAGCTGCTTGTGTGGTGATTTGGGAAGATTCAGCCTCCTCTCGCTGGACTTTGTAATCCTGGGCATATCAAGAAGCCACTCTGAGCCTCTGTTTCTTCAGCTTGAACATGGGCAGTATATTGCTTCAGAAGTATAGAGGGAATTTGGCTACAGAAGTACATGTGTTCTTTAACCTTAAGTCTCAGGATATTAAAATAACCAGGAGGATCCAGAGTTTGGAAGCACCTACTGTACCATGAGGTCTTTCCCCCATCAGTCTAGGGAATTTGTAAGATAAGTCACTGGTGCTATGATCTCTTTACAACTTTATCTTGCCTCCCACCTTCTTTCAACCTGCTTCTCCCCACCGCCCAGACGTATGTCACTGACATTTGGAGGAGGAAGTCGCGAGGCGTCAATAGGAAGGGAGGGAGGCAGGATGCTCTGGAGAATATGGCTATTTATTAAGTAACTAGCATGCTTTAGACAGTGTAGAGCATGCCAATACACCATCAAACCACAAGTCTAACAGCCCTGCAAACAGGTGTTATCCCTTCACTCACGGATGGAGATGCTGAAGCTCAGAGGGAGTGGGCATCTCATCCAGGGTCCCACAGGTAGTTTATGCCAGAGATGGGCTTCAGATTCTGGGCAGCGTAGCTTTACGCCCAAGTACTGATTTTACTGAGCAAGTCCGTCTCTGGCAATAATGGCTGGGGACACTACCCAGGAAATCTAAACCTCTTTCTCATGCTTCCCACTTTTCTTTTAAATAATTTTACTGATTTCTTTCTCTCGGCTGTGCTGGGTCTCCGTTGCTCCTGCTTGGGCTTTTCTCTCACTGTGGCGAGCGGGGGGCTCCTCTCTGGTCATGGCGCCTGGGCTTCTCATTGCAGGGCCTTCTCGAGGGCACTTGGGCTTCTGGAGCTGTGATCCCGATCTGTAGAGTGCAGGCTCAGCAGCCGTGGCACATGGGTTTAGTTGCTCCGGGGCATGTGGGATCCTCCCAGACCAGGCTTCGAACCCATGTCTTCTGCATTGGAGGGGAAACTCTTTACCACCAAGCCACCAGGGAAGACCTTTCCTTTTTCATGTTATTTTATTTACTAATTTTAATTTTACTTATTAATTTTTAAATTGAAGCATAGTTGGTTTACAGTGGTGAGTTGGTTTCAGGCGGGCAGCACAGTGGTGCACACACACACACATATTGTGTTTTTCAGATTCTTTTCCCTTACAGGTTATTACTGAGCATAGTTGAGTATAGTTCTCTTGTGCTACACAATAGGCCCTTGCTGTTTAGTTTACATACTGTACAGTATATATGTTAATCTCAAACTTCTAATTTACCCCTCCCCCAGCCCTCTTTGGTAACCATAAGCATGTTTTCTATGTCTGTGGGTCTATTTCTGTTTCGTAAATAAGTTCATTTGTATTATTTCCCACTTCCCTTTCTGATCTTCATTCTCCCCTTCATTCTCCCCACCCCTTCTCATTCTCTCTCTCTCTGAGCTTTGGGATAAGGTAAAGTTTTCTCTTAAACATTACTGAATGGTCAGTGAAGAAGGACGGGGGACAAGGTTTCTTCTGATTGGGAAGGGTTAAAAAATTCTTGATTCCCTGAAGAGGTGGCTTTCCCTTGATTTCCCAAAGAGTTGTAATTCTGTAGAATATCAGTTCTGTTACCTGCACTGCCAATTTATTTCATTATCTGTAATAAGCAGTAATGACATTTCTTAATTGCATTCCATAAAAATCTCAATTATCACTTTAGAATTACATCAGATTAGATGAAGCAACATCTCCCACAACCAGAAAGAAATTTCACTCTTCAAATGAAACTTTGATTATTTTTTTCAGAGATGCCCTACACTATAGAATCAGTTGGCTGGTTTCAAATGAAAGGAAGAACAAAGTGAAATAAACTACTTTTGGTGAGGCAAAAGTAAGAGAGCAAACAAAAATTGCCAGAAGAAATGTTCTTTGGGACCATAAGGAAACAGGGCATCTTGATGCATTTTTCTCTCACTCAGAAATGAGGACTAGATCAGAGTCCCTTTTGCTGGTAGTGTGAGAGGCAGGTCCATTAAGCTTCCTTGAAATTGTTCCCCAGCCTGTGTTTCTCCACGAGACCTGGCCCTGCCCCCTTACACCTCCATCACTTTATGCAGGACGTGCCATAATTGGCACCTCCTGCTTGACTCTGAAGCTCTAAAAGATAGCACCCAACTGAGTACTTTTCATCTTACAGTTGAACCAGAAAGCACCCTGCCTCTCTCTGTCCTCTCTGATGTCATTCTTAGTTTTTCATGGTGGTTATTGTTCAGTGTTTTTCAAAAGACTGTTCCACATACCATCTTAGTTCCTTTTGCTGCTGTAACCAATTATCACAAACTTAGTGGCCGAAGTCAATACAGACTTACTATCTTACGGTTCTGGAGACGGGAAGTCCATAACGGCTTTTTCTGGGGGAAAACCACCGTGTCAGCAGGGCTGTGTTCCTTCCGGATGATCTAGGACGATCTGCTTCTCTGGATTCCACCTGCATCCTTGGCTTGTAGCCCCTTCCTCTATCTTCAAAGCCAGCAGCATCTCCAAACCTCTCTGACCCTCATGCTCCGTCTTCCAAGTACCCTTGTGATTACAACAGACTACCCTGGACAATCCAGGAAAATCTCCCCATCTGAAGATTTACACCTGAGTCATCTCTCCAAACTCCCTCTTGTCACATAACATACTCGCAAGTTCCAGGGGCTAGGATGTGGGCATATTCGGGGGGCATTATTCTATCTACGGGGCTTCCCGTAGATAAAGACTCAGTGGTAAAGACTCCACCGGGGATACAGGAGACACAGAAGATGTGGGTTTGGCCCGTGAGCTACAGTTTCCCCACTAAAAGAGGAACCGATATAAAATTGCAGGTTTGTTTTAAGTTCAGGAGAGACACAGTCATGAAACCATAGGCTGTGATACCTGAAGTAAGCGATCAGGTGAATTTCCATTTCTTCCTCTGCCTACTGAAATTGGCAAGAATTTAGGGGCTTGAGATAGGGACGCTTGTGCTACCCACATCTGGTTCCCCTCTCCTTCCTGGACGCCCAGGAAAACTACATTTCCCAGCCTCCTTGCAGTCAGGGGGACCACATGACCAGGTTCAGCCAATGAGATTTGCATGGGAGGAATGCCCCAAGTCCTCGGAATCTCACCGCCTCATCAACCACGTGGAGACTCAGCATGCGCCCATCCTAACATTCCTTCTCCTGTGTTGCCAGCTCAGCATTCCTGGTTAAGAAAGGCCCCCTTTGTCTTTCCCCTTTGGATTTCTGTGAATTCATGGAGGCAAATAAGAATGCAGGTTTGTGGGCAGAGCAAAGAGACGAGCCTGGGGGTTCACAAGCCGTAAGCCATGACATCTCAGCCATTGCTTCACTGGTAGGAGGCTATGTCCTTCTCCCTGACACTCTCTGTTTCTACTGTGGGTCCCAAATGATGAAGCACCATCGTGTTCTTCCCCTCGAGTTGGAATCATTGCATTCCTAGGATTTGACAGTCTGGTGGCCGAGACAGAGCATCTGTTTGTAAAGAAATTAGTGTTCCAAGCTGTGTTCCAGGGAACACCTGTGCCTCAGGAAATTGCACTAAGTGAGCTACAAAGAAAAAGGCTTCCACAGTCAAATAAGGACAGTGCCGTACATTCTCTGATCAAGGAGTCCTGCTGGAAAGAAATCTGTTGAACTTTGTTTCACCTAGCATTTCTTAAACTTTGTTTCAAACTCACAGGATACATTCCCTGATTTCTCCTCCCTACCTTGCAACAAAAGAATAAGAACCCCAAAATTGCCTTGCACTCTATGTCCAGGTATGGATGAATAATGAGAACCCAAGGCAAAATAATACATTGGTAACTCCATTAGTGGTGAAACAGGCAGCCTAAAAACATGAAAGTCATGATACATTCCGCACCCTATCCCCAACCCCCACATTCAATCAGAAATTTTCTTTTCAAAAATAGCAAGTTAAAAGCAACATAGCTGCTTAAGTGTAGAAGTTGGGTTTTCTCCCTATATTTTAAATTTAAACGTATGACTACTAAGCCTGCCAGGTGCCAGCATTCACATAGTTATGTGATCTCCATGCCCCTCAGGGCTTTGTAAGGTGTAACTACATAGCCAGACTTTGCGATTTCCAACTAGGATTACAGTCTACAAATAGTGGAATGTAGAGTTTTTTTGCATGTATAATTTTTGTTCCTCTGTGAAGTCACTTTCTAAAAAGTATAGTTAAAACTGTGATTTTGCACAAAATTTATGGCATTGCACAGCAGCTCAGTTGCTCAGATGTGTCTGACTCTTTGCGTCCCTACGGACACCAGACCAAGCCTCCCTGTCCATCACCAACTCCCAGAGCTTGTTCAAACTCCTGTCCATCGATTCGGTGATGCCATCCAATCGTCTCATCCTCAGTCGTCCCCTTCTCCTCCTTCCCTCAATCTTTCCCAGCGTCAGGGTCTTTTCCAATGAGTTGGCTCTTCCCATCAGGTGGTCAAAGTATTAGAACTTTAGCTTCATTATCAGTCCTTCCAAAGAATATTCGGACTGATTTCTTTAGGATTGACTGGTTGGATCTCCTTGCAGTCCAAGGGACTCTCAAGAGTCTTCTCCAACACCACAGTTCAAAAGCATCAATTCTTCGGTGCTCAGCTTTCTTTATGGTCCAACTCTCACATCCATAGGTGACTACTGGAGAAACCATAGCTTTGACTTTGGAGTCTCCGGCGGAGGCGTGGGTCGGCGGGGGCCTGCTGCAGGGCTGCGGCCACCGAGTGTGCAGTGTGTGCGTAGGACCTTCTGAAGGGGGTCACCGTAGTCTTCACTACCGCCACCATAGTTTGGTCTCAGGTCAAACCACAGGGAGGGAACACAGTCCCACCCATCAACAGAAAACCAGGTTAAACATATACTGAGCATGGCCCCGCCCAAGACACAATTTTCCATTCAGTCAGTCTCTCCCATCAGGAAGCTTCCATAAGCCCCTTATCCTTCGCCATCAGAGGGTGGACAGAATGAAGATCACAACCACAGAAAACTGATCACATGGCCCACAGCCTTGTCTAACTCAATGAAAACATGGGCCACCTGAGTGGTGGAGAGTTCTGACAAAACATGGTCCATTGGAGAAGGGAATGGCAAACCGCTTCGGTATTCTTGCCTTGGGAACCCCACGAACAGTATGAAAATGGCATTTCATAGGTCTCATATAACTAACTGGTGAATTTTGCACAACAGCAAATATAGTATTTGACCCCAGAACCCGTTTCTTTCCCCTCTGCTGAGTTACTTTTTAACATTTCCCAGCCTGTACTCTTGCATGGAATGCTCCTCAGAAAATCTGATGTAAAAGTTAATTCTATGTAAACTATTGTCAATTGTTTCACAGACAGAAAATGTGTGACTTTGGCAGAATTACTTCCTATCTCTGGGCCTCAGTTCAGTTCAGTCGCTCAGTCGTGTCCAACTCTTTGCGACCCCATGAACTGCAACATGCCAGGCCTCCCTGTCCATCATCATCTCCCCAAGTTCACTCAGACTCATGTCCATCGAGTCAGTGATGCCATCAGCCATCTCATCCTCAGTCGTCCCCTTCTCCTCCTGCCCCCAATCCCTCCCAGCATAAGAGTCTTTTCCAACGAGTCAACTCTTCGCATTAGGTGGCCAAAGTACTGAGCTTCAGCTTTAGCATCATTCCTTCCAAAGAAATCCCAGGGCTGATCTCCTTCAGAATGGACTGGTTGGATCTCCTTGCAGTCCAAGGGACTCTCAAGAGTCTTCTCCAACACCACAGTGCAAAAGCATCAATTCTTTGGTGCTCAGCCTTCTTCACAGTCCAACTCTCACATCCATACATGACCACAGGGAAAACCATAGCCTTGACTAGACGGACCTTAGTCAGCAAAGTAACGTCTCTGCTTAGCTTCTCTATAAAAAAGGAAGCTACTGAAATAGTTAAAGCCCAGAATCTTCCAGCATCCTCTCATCGGTATACAACACTGTCATTTTGTATGCAGCAAAGCTGCTGAATGGAGGCTTCCCTGGTGGCTCAGTGGTAAGGAACCCACCTGCCAATGCAGGAGATGTGGGTTCGATCCCTGACTCGAGAAGATCCCCTGGAGAAAGAAATGGCAACCCACTCCAGTATTCTTGCCTGGGAACTTCCATGGACAGAGGAGCCTGGTGGCTAGAGTCCAAGGGGTTGCAAAGAGGGGGATACAACTTAGCGGCTGACCAACAACTGGACGTGATTCATCAAGGTGTCATCCTTATGAACCCCCCAACCCTGAGTCTGTCTCACGGGCCATGGCAGAGAGTCATTCAAAGGACAAGGTCAGACGCAAGTCCTGCTGGTCCTCCTCGCTGTGATGAGAGACGGGCCAGTGGACAAGACAAGGGCATGTGGCCCTTGTGCAGGGAAGCGCTGACCCCAACATCCCTAAGGACACCAGTAGTGGTAATAGTGGGGGATATCTAGTGGCTGCCACTGAACAAGAAACAGAAAGAACACAGGCTAGGGGTCGAATTTGGTGGTTCATCCCAAGAATAATGAGTATGTGCATGGGGGTGGCTGAGTGATTCACCCCAGAAGTATGAGGAATACGGGCTGGGGGTACTGGTGATCCATGCCAAGCATGATCAGAAATTGGGCTTGTGGGTGGAGGTGTCGGTGGCTCCTGCCAAGAAGGATAAGGGGTGTGGGTTGGGGGAGGGGCTGGGTTGGTGGTGCATTCCGGAAAGGGTAAAGAGCATCAGCTCTAGATACCGCTTGGAAGTTCATTTGGAAATATGGGGCTTTTTTTCTGGAAGGACATGCAGGAAGCAGAGTGCATTGTGCTGGGTGGGACAGCGGCTTGGAGAGCAGGTTTTGGATTCATTCTGGTGGCTTCGAGTCCCAATGCTATCACTTACCAGCTGAGTCTTCTCGGATAATTTGCATAACCTCTAAGTATTTCCTCAACTATACTGTAGCAGTAATTACAGCCCCCTACACTACGTCATCTTATGAGGACTAAAGCTCTTGGCAGGGATGAGGGTGGCCTTGGCGTCATTCTGTTAGGGGTCTCCATCCCACCAAACAGTTCTCTTCTGATCCCCTATCTGCCACCCTCCCCGCTCTGCAGATATCAGTGGTTTGAGATAATGCCGACTGGTTGGGAAAATGGGGCTCTTTTCTTCCATTTGAAATTTACTTTTATATTTTAAATATTCTCTGGAACAAATCCATGATCTGCTAGAGCTAAGAATTGCTGCCAAGGCTTTATTTATGAAGTATTAAACACCAAAAGAAATTCAGCATGCCTTGAAACTCCTTAGGGAATAATACAAATAGATGGCCTTCAAAACACATGCACGGAGCGATCATATAACTCCAGTTTCTATCAAAGCAGAAAAAAATGTTGCTGATCCTTCCCTCACTAAGGACCCCCATCTGGAAGACAACGCCCCACTGCTGAGGTGGTCCTGAGTCTAGCAAATGATTATTGATGGAGAGGGAGGAGGATTTCTGGAAACAGAAGGATGTCATATTCCATCCATCCAGAGAAGTCAGAGCTCAAATAAGGAGCAGAGTATGTCAGTACTGTGAAGCTTAAAAGTAACAAGGATATCTGGAACAACAACAACCAGGATGTTACAGACACTCATTTGAAAAGAAAAACAAACTTACATTTCTGACTATTAATCAACTCCTATTACTGAAGATAAGATGTTCTGTGCAACTGGTTTTATAACTGATTTTGGTAAGTAATATCAAAGAAATCATTCAAGGAGCACTTGCTTTCACATCTTATTTCCTTGACCATAACTTTTTTTTTTTTTTTTCCCCACATGTCACTGTGGTAGAGAGAATGAGGGACAGATGATTTAAGGGGAAAAGGTTGGATATAAAACCCGAGATTTTCCAGGTTTCCAAGATGTCAGCGATGGAACATTTGTACATGACTTTTGTCTCACACATAACATGGTGTTATAGAAAGGCTCAACACTTGATGGATGAGCTTTTAGAAGCTGAGGGACAACCTCCCTCCATTTCTGAGTCCTGCCCCATCCACGTTGGAATAATTGTTGTTCGGTCACAAAATTGTGTCTGACTCTTTGTGACCTTATGGACTGCAGCATGCCAGCCTCCTTTGTCCTTCATTATCTCCTGGAGTGTGCTCAAATTCATGTCCATTGAGTTAGTGATGCCATCCAACCATCTCATCCTCTGTCACCCACTTCTCCTTTTGCCCTCAATTTTCCCCAGCATCAGGGTCTTTTCCAATGAGTTTAAATAATAGTAAGAGAGAAATACTAGCAGTAGCAAGAGTGGAATGAATGAACAATGAGTGAGTTTTCATAAGTGCTTGGCACTGTGCTAGGTGGTTATATAGCTTTTCTCATTGGAAATTATCTGACGCTCATTTGTCAGAAAGGAGGCTGGTGATCAGAGAAGTGATGATTTCCCTGGCATCTTAAAGGTAACGAATGGTCCACAGTCAGGTCTCACTGTCCTCACGCCTTCACAGAGGAAGACCAACTCTGAGGTCTCTGACTGGGCTCAACATTCAAATGGCTTTGCCAATAAGTCCTGCTGTGACAATGTTCTGCTTGAGCCAAACAGACACCAAAGATATGAAATTTTGCTCTATATTCTGACAGTGTAAAGAGGAGGCATCTCATTGTGTCCTTCCAAAGGGAAGGATTGAACTGGAGGTCAAAGGACTTGATTTTCATGAACAAAAAGGATCAGAACCAGGGGTCAGAAATGCCAAGAATTTGAAAAGAATTTTGAAAACTTGATGGCTATGGCAATTCTATTTTCTAAACTGCAGATCAGGACAGCTGGCCTGATGCCAATTAATGTGCAACCAGAGGGGGACAGCACAGATTTGTGGCTAAGAGTGCAGCCTCTGGAGATGGATAGTTTTGATCCTGGTTCTACCTCTTACTAGCTGTTCAACCTCCATCATATTACTGAAACTTGCTGAGCCTCAGTTTCTCTATCTGTAAAATGGGCACAATCGCAAAATTCACTATATGCAAAGCCCACTAAACCATGTAATGGGTACTAAGTTCTGCTCTCAATAAATAAATAAGACATTCCTAACTAAGCAGACAGGGTTTCCCTGGTGGCTCAGTGGTAAAGAACCAACCAGCCAATGCAGGCAACTCGAGTTCAGTCCCTGAGTTGGGACGATCCCCTGGAGAAGGAAATGGCAACCCACTCCAGCGTTCTTGCCTGGGAGCTTTCATGAACAGAGGAGCCTGGCAGGCTACAGTCCATGGAATTGCAAAAGACTCGGACACAACTTAGTAACTTAACACTCGTGAACTAGGCAGATGCTGAAATGTGTAAACGTGTAGAGGACTTTAAAGCTCCAGAGGAAGCAGTTGGTTGGTCTCTAACTTCAGGGGCAGCCAGGGTGGAGTGACCTACGGAGACAGAGTCCCTTTCCAGGTTACATGTAGAGGGAGAGGTGCCCCTGCATGAGACTGCAGGGAAAATAAGACAGAGTCAAGTCTCTGGGCCGAAAGCAAAGGCTCAGTCAGAGCTGTAGGCTGGGAAATTGCTCAGTCAGAAAAGCCAGTGGGCGTGGGAGGAGGAGGGGCTGGGGAGAGATGTGGAGCCAACTTTATTTCTATTCTGAGATACATAAGAAAAAATCTGGCCCATTTCCATGCGCTTAATCAACCACCGCATCTCTGAGTGTTCTATTTTTTTCCCATTATTTTTTAATGATGAATCATTGGCAGGAAAGGATCAAATGAACATGTACCATTGATCATCAAAGGACCAAATAAAGCATCTAGTCAATTTCATGGTCAAGGACTTTCAAAGCAAGGGGTGGGGGAGGGAATTAAAGAAAGATGATGTTTCCGGCGTTTTATGTTGTTTTAAAGATTTCTCAAAGGGCACCCATCTTGTGATCTAGCAATGACTCCCTAAGTCCACGATCTATTTTATTCTTTCAATTTCCTTTAGTCTCCCCTCTAGACTTTACATCATTTGCAATGCTGGGGAAAAAGCAAAATTGATTTCAGGAAGGGAAACTGTGAAAAATGGTATGGGTTAGTCTCATCTCCTGCTGAGTTCATTTTATTAAATGAAGCAGAGAAAACACCAGAGCCTGGGAAGCTGAAATGGTCCCTTTTTCTTAGATTAGTTCTGGGCAGAGACGAGCAGCATTTACTGAATGAAGAATTCTGCATCTATGGACCCCTTTCATCCCCTCAGCAAGCCTTTACCTTAAGGGGGTCTGAGCCTGATTTTCTAAAGAGTTCAAGCAACTTGATCAAGTTCAAATATTTGGTTAAGCTGAGATCAGACTCAAATCAACATAAGGAACAGAGAGTGCTGTATGTAACCAGGGCTAGAGCCAGGATGAGGCGAGATGTAAGGAGGCGCTCAGAGGCTCAAGGCTGTACCTGAACCCAGGAGAGAGTAAGCATCTCCTTAACTTTTCCTCCCTGTGTGCTTCACAGCGCCAACCCAGTCCGTCCATCCACTCTGCTCACCCATCCACCCAGCTGTCACCATTGATTGATGGCTGGGGGCAGGGAGGGCAAATGAGCCTCCTGTGAGCAGGACACTGCTGGGGGCTTTATGCACACAAAGGACCGCCCATCCTCTTACACGCCTTACCTGCAATGTACACATGCTTGTGAAAAAGTGCAAGTGTTAGTCACTCAGTTTATCTGACTCTGTGTGACCCCGTGGACTATAACCCACCAGGCTCCTCTGTCCATGGGATTCTCCAGGCAAGAATCCTGGAGTGGGTAGCCGTTCCCTTCTCCAGGGGAATCTTCCTGAACCAGGGGTTGAACCCGGGTCTCCTGCATCGCAGGCAGATTCTTTACCGTCTGAGCCACCTGGGAAGCATGCTTAGGTAGAAACAACTGTATGTACCAGAATGCCTCTTCCAGCAAGAGGGCCATATATTTGTAAAGAAATCCTTTAATTAAAAGAAACAGGACAGAGAATAAGCTGGACTTCTCCTTGGTCCAGAGCTTAGGTATTTGCTAAGACCAAGTCCAGTACTTTGGCCACCTCATGCGAAGAGTTGACTCATTGGAAAAGATTCTGATGTTGGGAGGGATTGAGGGCAGGAGGAGAAGGGGACGACAGAGGATGAGATGGCTGGATGGCGTCACTGACTCGATGGACGTGAGTCTGAGTGAACTCTGGGAGTTGGTGATGGACAGGGAGGCCTGGCGTGCTGCGATTCATGGGGTTGCAAAGAGTCGGACACAACTGAGCAACTGAACTGAACTGAACTGAAGACCAAGTCCAAAGGGAAAAAAGGAAATTACTCTGCCAGCCAGAGGGAAATGAATGTGATAGTCTGGGAGGCAGGCTGAGAGGAGACAGAAAGAAGAGGGATTGGGTGGCAGCTCAAAGACTGGGGGTTCTTGCCCTTTGTTGTGTCCCCTATCCCATTGTCAAATGCTCCTGAATTGCCAGCAAATGTACTAAGGTTCAAAATGTGTGTGCATGTGTGCAGTGGGGGCGGGGAGGTAGGTATATTATGGGACTCACTGAAGGTGCTGTGTTGGTGCCTGTGTGATCCCAGGTGAAACAGAGACCCTGCCCATAGACACAGGGAAGACCACCAGATCCTAAGCCCCAGGAAATAGCAAATGTGGAAGGAAGAATTTCAGGCTGAGTCAATACAGCTCTTTAAGGGGAAGTGGGGGCCCTTGACAGACATCTGAATATGTAGAAATGGAGACAGTGAGGTTCAGAGAGACTGAGTCAAGTGCTCGATACCCCAGAGCAAGTCGGAGGTGGGCTGCAGCCTTCAGCGTGCCTGTTTCACAGCTGCAGAGATGGGCATCGTCACTCACGCTTGGCAAAGGGCAAGCGGGGCCAAGGCCCAAGCCTGGAGGGGGACGGCAGGGCTGGCGGTGAGGGGCCAGCCTGACACACAAGCCCAGCACGGGCCAGCGTGTGCCTGGGAAGCCCACAGCACCTGCCCTGGACAGCTTTCTCCATGGTCACTTTTTTTTTTTTTTTCAATGAAGACCGTGTGTTTTCAGAAGCTGCGCCCCCAACTTGGGTAGAATCTTTGGGCCAAAAGGAGGCCTTGGTAGGTGTCCTGGCCCGTCTGCTTTGTTTTACACGTTGAGAAATCGAGGCCCAGAGCAGGAAGCCCCGTGCCCAGGTGAGAGGCTGGCTTCTGAAAAATGCCAAAGGGATTCTACAGAACAGAGCAGAAAAAGCCCAGCAAGTGAGGACGTCTGCTTAACCTGATAAAATTAACCACTCAGGGACAGGGATTTGAAGACCTGATTCCAGGCCCCTGAAGTCGTTCCTTTGGGTGGGTGCTCATTTGGGTGGGTGCTCCTTTGGGTGGGTGTTCCTTTGGGTGGGTGCTCTCGGCTGCCCTGCAGGTCCCCGACTGCTGCTCCACACTGCTGCCTGAGAACTGCCCCCAGCTGCCCCCTGGCCATGGAGCTGCCTTCTGAAAGCTGAAGACCTGGGGTTCTTCAGGCCCCGCCATGGCGGAGGGCATGGCGAGCTCGGGGAACTTTCCAAGCCCCACTCTGTGGCAGGACAGTGCTGCCTCTGAGAGGCCACCAGGGCAGGTGTGGGGTTCTCAAGGTGGAGTGCGTGTAGAGACTGCCCAAGATTCTGAACTGAATAAATCTGGGCAGGGCCCCTGAATCTGCATTACAAAGCTCCCAGAAATTCCCCGTTGGGTGGTTCATAGACCACACCTGGAAGGGCACGGTACAGGCAAGCTGGATGGCCTGGGAGCTACGTGGCTGCAGGGAAGGGGCTGGTCCCCCTCTGTGCTCAGTGAAGCATCTCCTGTGGCTGCTGCTGTGTCTTCCTCCTACTTTTCCTCCTCTCTCCCTCCTGTTCCTGTTCCTCTCATTCTCCTCCACTTTTATGATCCGACTGGAAGTCCAAAATTCATTAGCAGAATTTCTACTACAAAACATAAAATAAAAGGCTGCTGATTGCGCTTAAGCTTCCTCTCTCATCACACGGGAAGTGTGTCAGGAAGTCGAATGAGACTTTAGGAAAAGTGCCCAATAGGGCCTGGCACACAGTAAGGAGGCACCTGGAAACACATAGACCCTTCTCTCTTTTGGCCCCTATTTGAGAGCTGAATCCTTTCCTGCTTCTCCCACCTATGACCCTTCCCTGCCAGCAAAGGCCACGCACGTCACTGGTCTTTCCATGGCATCCCAGCCGTGATGAGCTGCCAGAAGCCGCCTGTCTTTTCATCCTAAGGAAAGAATTGCCTCCCCTTCTGAGGCTGAGGTGGAAGAACGTTCACTTGCAGCCATCAGTAGGCAGCGCGTTTCTAACAATGGTCCAGGCTCTCTTTATTCAGTTGAAACCTGTCTTAGTTCAGCTACCTTGAAGGAACTGGCCTTGGTAATTACTGTAATTCTGTGGCTCTGAGTATCTCAGCTTGAAGACGATGCCTTTTAATTCCCAGACATTTTAAGAGCCGCATATATTTCACACACACACACATACAGAGTTATTCTTTTTAGCAAATGCAATGTTCCACATGCTTGAATTTTACACACACACACACACACAGACACACACAGAGTTATTCTTTTTAGCAAATGCATGTTCCACACGCTTGAATTTTCCAGGTAGTCACGACTTGTCTCAATAGATGCTAATCTGAAAAAAGTTTCTCTAAAATGTCCAAATTCCCTAATTGTTATTTATTTCATTAGGATTTGGAGGGGACTGAGAAAAGTGCATATGCCCACAAGTCTCAAAGTGATCACTTAGGACAAAGGAGTGATATTAATAGACAGATAAAATTAAGTCAGGGGTCGGATGGGCAGGTAAAACACACAGAACAGGCCGTGTGCAGGCTTACAGGGCAGCCTACATCCAGTTCTCATTGGCACTGTGAGGGGGACACAGTTCACAACAGGACTCAGGGGTCCCCCGCTGACTGGCGCCAACCAGCCTCTTAAGAGAAACACAGTTCCATCTCCCGCTGGATGGTTTTCTCCCATGTGTCCTCATAACTGGAAATCTCTAAAATGGATAAGTCCTTAACACCCCTAGGAGATACACAATGGAATTTCTTCTTATTGCTATACCTCTGGCTACAAGACAGGAAAAATGTCAGCACAGCTGAGTAAAAGCAGCCCCACGAGGACTTGGAGCAATAGGGTTCTGATTTATAACTGTGTTCTTGGGCTCTGACATGCTCTCCAGAAAAGAGTAGAAAGACTGTCACCACTTGCTTCTCTCCCAGGTCCCATGACACACGTTATCACCTCTAAGAAGGAGCCTTTTTTGCTTCTAAGGTAAGTTTTGGCCTCAGACTCCTTCCTAAGCAGATTTTCAGGTAGCTACTGGCAACCTACTGACATTGGTATATGAGATAAAATTTATTGGCTACTGCTGGTCTAGAAGGATGGATATTTGTGTTAACTTCTGATGGATTCACTCTGTGTGTGTGTGTATACACATTATATATATGTACATCCATATAGACACATATTATATATGTATAATACAAAAACAGGCTTTCCAGGTGGCTCAGTGGGAAAGACTCTGCCTACCAAGCAGGAGATTCAAGTTTGATCCCTGGGCTGGGAAGATCCCCTGGAGAAGGAAATGGCAACCCACTCCAGCATTCTTGCCTGGAAAATCCCATGGACAGAGGAGCCTGGTTGGCTATAGTCCATGGGGTTGCAAAAGAGTTGAACACAACTTAATGGCTAAAGAACAGCAATACACATCCAGACATATTATATATACACACATATAGTTAGATCCTCAGTCTTCTGAGATCGAATCTGGATACATTTGGACACAGCATTCAGTCTTTTGAGAAGAGACAACACAAGGTCATCATTATGATTGGCGGGTAATGTCTTCAGTTCTAATAAGTTAGTGGGGATTTTCCAAGCACTAAGTAGGTACATGGAATTAGGGTAAATCACTCAGTCATGTCCGACTCTGCGACTCCATGGGAGCCCACCAGGCTCTTCTATCCTTGGGATTCTTCAGGCAAGAATACTGGAGTGAGTAGCCATTCCCTTCTCCAGGGGATCTTCCTGACCCAGGGATCGAACCCAGGTCTCCTGCACTGGAGGCAGATTCTTTACCCTCTGAGCCACCAGGGAAGCCTTATGGAGTTACTTTGCTCTTCCTATAAGCAGCAGCTGTGTTTGGGGGAGGGCTTTGGGCAGCTTTTCGGAGGTCTACTCTGCTCTTCCCCTCCCCCACTGCTGGGCTACTGGCTATCGCTCTGGGCCTGACTGCATCAGTTTCCTCTACCTTTTGAAACTTTGGACACCGTAACAGACCAAGATGTGCAGCAGTTAGAACTGTGTGAAAAGTACAAGTCCCCAGGAGCTGAGCTAGGTCTCGCCTGACTAGGCGGATGCTTTTGGCCCCTCTCTGTGGTCCCAACAGCAGTCACTTTGCCATCCCATCTGAACTTCTGGCTGCATTATTCAGATACAGTTTGCATTTTAGATAAATGACATATATTGAGCCTGTCCTAATAGTTCCAGGTATTTCTTCTTTCTGAACTGCTGCTCTGCACACCCAAGAGCCGAGGAGATTTAGCTAGTAAGGAATATCTTATAATGCTTCTCCCTTTCCCTGTCACAGCGGTCTTTCCTCTTCCCTGCATAGAGATCCACTTTAGCTCATGCTACCTAAGAGCCATCACTTGAAGAAATGGGATCTCAGCAGGCGGCTCAGACTCCCCCAGGAACCCTCTCATAGCCCCACAGCCTGTTTCCCAAACCCCAGCCCTGAGAAGCAGGGAATGGGGTGTTCTGGGGGCCACATATTTATTTCCATTCATTTTAAACCCTTTGCCTGGCAACACTGTTGCTGTTCCCATCCCAGCTCCAGACTCTTATTTCTGTTAATTAGAGAGTGTTTTGCTTCCATTTATCAGCCCAGCATCCTTTCCAATCAAAACAGAATTCTGGTCTGGGTCCAACAACCATCACAAGGGGCCTCGTTGAGTTTACCAATCAGGAAGCACCAGCAGCTTTTTGTATCTCTCTGGGTACCCAGGTTGTCAGCAAAGCATCTGGACACACACAGGCACGCACACACACCTGCTCATCTAGAGCTCTGAGCGGACTCTTCATTGGTGGCTGGTTGGTTTCAATGCTCTTTTCCTTCCCCATTGGCACAGCCTCTACTGTGAAAGAAGATACAGATGCCTGAGCATCGCTTATATAGCCAAGGTTCTCTTCAATAAACAAGAAGCTAGAGAGAGCGAGAGAGAGAGAAACACACATATTCCAAACATTTACTTGGCCCCTGTCCTGGCCAAATACTCTGTTATGCATTCTGAACCCAGAGATGATTAAAGGAAGGTTCCCCCTCCAAGGAGCTCAAAATTGAAGGCAAAGTAGGAACTATGTTGACTGTGGTAAGAGGTAAGACAAAGTAAATCAGGGGTCCCAGAAACATGGTGGAAGAATGGTTGACTCTTGGGGAGTAAACAAAGAAGTCTCCCTGGAGGAGGTGATGTTTGGTTTGAGTCCAAAAGAATTTCTGGTAGAACAAGATTTTCTTTCTCTCCTTGTGCCCTTCCTCCCTACCCTCCTCATCCATGGGGTGTGTGTGTGTGTGGTGTGAGGGGCTAGCCTCTGGGTAAGAGACTAGCAAGCAACAGGCACCTTAGTAGAACAGTGACATACTGAAGTTGTATTCTATGGCAGGCACCAACGTCAGTAAGGGGAAATGTGGGTGCTATTTTGTAGTGCACGCAAGGCATCATGCCTCTCTGGTTACAAAGCAGGCTGAAGACTGGAGTGATATGCAGCAGTGCTACTCCAGGATGGAGCCAGGGCCCTGCAGGGGTCAGGGGAGGAGAATGAGCCAGGAGACGGTGGGGTGGACAGAAGATGAGGAAGCCCTGGAGCTCATACCTACTAGACCATCTCAGTTCAGTCACTCAGTCATGTTGTCCGACTCTTTGCGATCTCATGGAATGCAGCACGTCAGGCTTCCGTGTCCATCACTAACTCCTGGAGCTTGTTCAAACTCATGTCCATCAAGTCAGTGATGCCATCCAACCATTTCATCCTCTGTCATACCCTTCTCCTCCTGCCCTCAATCTTTTCCAGCATCAGGGTCTTTTCCAATAAGTCAGTTCTTCTCATCAGGTGGCCAAAGTATTGGAGTTTCAGCTTCAGCATCAGTTCTTTCAATGAATATTCAAGACTGATCTCCTTTAGGATGGACTGGTTGGATGTCCTTGCAGTCCATGGGACTCTCAAGAGTCTTCTCCAGCACCACAGTTCAAAAGCATCAATTCTTCAGCACTCAGCCTTCCTTATGGTCTGACTCTCACATCCATACATGACTACTGGAAAAATCATAGCTTTGACTAGACCATTTACGGACTGCAAACTCAAGGCGCCTTGTTTCCTGTCCTGTGGGAGGCACGCTCATGGTCAGCTTGGGGGTCAGGGGAGGATAGAGCACAGATACACTTCCTTCCCCTTTTAAGCCTGTATTTTCAGGGATGGAGCTGGATGTTGAGGAATAATTGAAAGAGGAGGCTTCACATCCTCCCCATAGCTCTGGTTGCCCAAGTGCACCGTGGGTAGTACCTAGACTCCCAGCATGCATCTGGCCCTGATGTTCTCAGGTTGGCCAGGGAAGACTGGGGGTCCAGGAACAGAGGCAGGGAGAGAGACGGCCAGTGAAAGCATCTAACGAAGGGAAAGTGACAGGGGGATGATAGCAGTGGCTGTAGCAGTGAAGGGAAAGTACTGGATTCAAGAGAAGCATAGAGGGAGGAATGGACCCAACAGCGTTTGCATAGGTGTGTGCAGTGGTAGAGACATTTCTCCCATGGCCGCTTGTGTGGATGGTATAGCATTAAGAGGGATATAATGGGAAAAACATTCCAAGCTTCTTGGACTCACTGCTTCACCTTTTCCTGAACTCTGAGATGACACAGAATAAGCAGCTTGCTGGGCCAGCTGCTGGGGGCTCAGCGAGAGCACCTTCCAGCTTCTTCAGCCAATTAGCAAATTCCTCAGTGCTTCCACTTTGCATTCCCATCACTTCCCTGTTCACATGCTTATTGGACCGTGAAATTCTTCAGTGTGCCTTTGGATAGAAAGGATTTGGGCTTCTGTCTCTGCCCTTTTTTTCCCTGCCTCATCGGGGGACAAATAACTGATCATTTCCTAGGATGATGGCAGGGGGCTGCCTAGGTTTCTAGAGGGTCAAATCAGCCGATTTCTCCATTCCCAAGGCTCCCTTAAATATGAAGATGGGGAGACTGGAAATCCAGAATCCTTGCAACCCGCACGTCTCCCGCTGAAAGGCAGAGCAAGTCACATGCCTTCCTCACCACTCCTCAGTGTACTTCTATAATAATAATGTCTCTCGTGTGCTCAGTGGTGTCTGACTGTGCAAGTCCATGGACTGCAGCCCGCCAGGCTCCTCTGTCCATGGGGTTTCCCAGGCAAGAATACTGGAGTGGGTTGCTCTTTCCTCCTCCACAGGATCTTCCTGAGCCAGGGATCAAACCCTCATTCCTTGCATCTCCAACACTGGCAGTCAGATTCTTAACCACTGTGCCACCTGGGAAGCCCATTCCAAGAAATTCACTGGAACCAAAAAGCAAGGCAGCAGAGTAGAAAGACCTTCAGATTAGACAGAAAGGACCTGAATCCCTCCTGCATGCCATCTCAGTCTTTTAGAGCCTCAGTTTTGTCCTATCCAGCCTTGTAAACTGCCTATTAATAGAAACTACAAACAAAACATAAAGAAAATGTGGTTAAGTCTCTGAGCTGCACTCAAAATTGCCTTCTTCAATGCAATAATTTGAAGTTGAACAGGGAGGTCTTTGGGATTGCTTTGGGATGAATTTCATTATCTCTGTTAATCTGCAGTGGGATCCAGCCAAGTCCCTTTAGCAATTTTTATTACTCAGTATTAAAGATGATATGGGTAAAGGAAGTACTTTAATAAAAGGTAATATCACTGAAATTATAAAGCACAGATATGTCTTTCCCCTGTAACAGCTGTATCTTAGCGCCCAAGATAGATCGCCCCTCGCTTTTTCATTTTATTTGATTCTCCTCCCCTTCTGATTCTACCTCTCATCTTAATACTTCTTAGCAGATGAGCCTAGAGTTCCTCTAACCTCCTCCTTTATTTTCCTCTCATCCTCTTTCCAAATTGGCCCTCAATTAATGAAGTGAGTCTTCCAAGACGACTCTGAGAACCAGGTTATTTTTCAGAGGCTCCGTTAGGCCAAGGAGATGATCGCTCCTGAGTATCTCTTATCTAAATCCTTCAGCTGCTGGTGGGTGAATTATAAACTGTAATGCACCGGAGTAATACACAGAGACTTTTTTTTTTCAGTTTAATCAAAGCAGCATCTGCTGGAGCTGCTGTTCACCTGGCTACAACAGTGAGAATGACTAATGTCCCCAGAGTGCCATCATCGTGAATCAGAGGTCACTCTCCGCACAGGATGCCCACAACAAAGTGGAGGGAAGGCTGGGGTCAGTTTGAACATATGCCTGCCTTAAAAGAAAAAAAAAGGAACAAAATTCAATATGTCCTAAGAAGGATCCTCTTAGGCGTAGATTTTAGAAAAGGAAAACCTCTGCTATAGAGTCTCTGGCAAACCTCATTCTTTCTTCTTTGAAATTTTGACAAGTGATAACTATCAAAATGCCAGTTTATAAATCTCCCTCACATGTGTTCTTTTCACTTATTTAAATCACCTTATTCATGGACATTTGGGGCCCAAACGACAAAAATATTATTTAGAGGAAACTCTTGCAGTATTTTTAAATAATTTTTAAAAAATTTTACTGGAGGATAATTGCTTTACAATGTTGTGTTGGTTTCTGCCACACAACAGCATGAATCGGCCGCAAGTACACATGCGTGAGGCTAAGTCGCTTCCGTCGTATCCAGCTCTTTGCGAGTCCATGGAGTATAGCCCGCCAGGCTGCTCTGTCCATGGGATTCTCCAGGCAAGAATACTGGAGTGGGTTGCCATGCCCTCCTCTAGGGGATCTTCCAGACCCAGGGATTGAGCCCACACCCCTTATGTCTCCTGCATTGACAGGCAAGCTCTTTATCACTAGTGCAGCCTGGGAAACCTCCTATATTTACACATATATGCTTACTAGAAACATTACTGACATAAAATATGTATAGTCCCCAGTTTTAAGTGATCATAAAATATGTAATGTACTCTTTATGAAATCTATAGAATGAATTGAACCCCATAGAATGCTCTCACTGATTTTTGCCCACCCACGGTGGCCCATCTGTAACCAACATGTGGCCACAGTTCAATCATGATTTGACAAATTGATTTTTGCCTTCATTTCAGTTCAGTTCAGTCGCTCAGTCATGTCCGACTCTTTGTGACCCCATGAATCGCAGCACGCCAGGCCTCCCTGTCATCACCAACTCCCGGAGTTCATTCAGACCTACACCCATGGAGTCCGTGATGCCATCCAGCCATCTCATCCTCTGTCGTCCCCTTCTCCTCCTGCCCCCAATCCCTCCCAGCATCAGGGTCTTTTCCAATGAGTCAACTCTTCACATGAGGTGGCCAAAGTACTGGAGTTTCAGCTTCAGCATCATTCCTTCCAAAGAAATCCCAGGGTTGATCTCCTTCAGAATGGACTGGTTGGATCTCCTTGCAGTCCAAGGGACTCTCAAGAGTCTTCTCCAGCACCACAGTTCAAAACCATCAATTCTTCGGCGCTCCGCCTTCTTCACAGTCCAACTCTCACATCCATACATGACCACAGGAAAAACCATAGCGTTGACTAGACGGACCTTAGTCGGCAAAGTAATGTCTCTGCTTTTGAATAAGCTATCTAGGTTGGTCATAACTTTTCTTCCAAGGAGTAAGAGCCTTTTAATTTCATGGCTGCAGTCACCATCTGCAGTGATTTGGAGCCCCCAAAAATAAACTCTGACACTGTTTCCACTGTTTCCCTGTCTATTTCCCATGAAGTGATGGGACTGGATGCCTTACCATAATCCAATTACTCACTACTCAATAGATTTGTTGTTGTTGATCCTGATATGTGATTGATCTCTGATCTGCTGCTGAACTATTTCTTCAGTTCAGTTCAGTCGCTCAGTCGTGTCCGACTCTTTGCGACCCCATGAATCGCAGCACGCCAGGCCTCCCTGTCCAACACCAACTCCCGGAGTTCACTCAGACTCATGCCCATTGAGTCCGTGATGCCATCCAGCCATCTCATCCTCGGTCGTCCTCTTCTTCTCCTGCCCCTAATCCCTCCCAGCTTCTTACCCGCCTATAAATCTGTACTCAATCCCCTGTGACCTCTTTCCTAGCCCGCACCAGACGTGACACATTGTAAAAGTTTAACCTGCACTATTCACATTTTCTCCATTCCTTTCCCCAGTTTGGACAGTCGACAAAATGATAAATCAAGCCCTGATTTCTGTGGTGTAAATACTCCCAACCAGGCTGTGTTACGAGCTTTCCCCAGTGATGTCACTGCAGGCAATTAGGAAGCAACGCATGCAGCCGGCCACTGTGCAATCCTTTCCCCGCACAGATAAACATTAAGGAACCCCAAGCGCATACAGAATCAAATGTAGTGAAATAATGAAGAAGTGACGAGTTTTAAGTATTTGTGACCTTTGTCTGCAATAGAATTTTTTATTGTAAGTTTATATACTTCAGTATTTCATATAACAGTTGTGTTGATTGACCGGCTTACAAAGTTCCTGAACGTCTGACAATAGGCTCTTGTGAGCAGGTAGAAGCCAGCTTTGGCACAGCACGCCATTGGTGTTGGAATTTCGAGTGCTGAGCGTGGTCTGGGCAGCAGTCAGAGTTCTCAGTGCTTGCTGTGTGAGTGGCTTTTTAGCTCTCAAAAGGGCCGGTGACCAAAGGGCTTGAGAAAATAAGGCCACCATCAGACGTTTTCTCACTGAACACTCCAGGCACCAAGCCGGATGAGGGGAAGGGATGATCCCTGGGCTGATAGTGGAGACACGAGTCAAGTCGTGGAAGCTGCCCATCACCTCTTGGTTCCTTCCTTGTTGTATATAACCAAGGATCTTGGCTGATTAGCAGCTGGATTCCCCTGTTTTCTCCTCGGCAAAGACACGGGCCAACCAGAGCTACTGTGTGTCTGAGACTGAGGTTATGTTTCTCACGGTCAGTTAACACACTGGCATTCTGGTTTGGACACTGGTCTTACTGGGAGGCGCAGGCTGAGTTAGACGCTGGCTGGCCATTGCAAACTAGCTCGGGGGTTCTGTCCTATTGCATGATAGCAAATGTGCACATATAACTGTTACCAGCAAGGCTTCAGAGTCAGACTGCTTGCCTTCAGATGCCAGTGGCTAGCCCTGTGCCCCCAGGAAAGTTATTCAGTTTCTCTAAGACTCTGCCTCACCATCTATAACATGGGGTAGTCACTGCACCTTATAATCTTGTAAAGATTCAACATGAAATTGCACATTAGAGCTCTTCGCACAGTGCCATGCAGATAGTATGAGCTCAAATGATGTAAAATGATGATAATAACAGTGCTATAGTAGTATCCTAACAATTTTGGAAAATGGTAGTTCAACTACTATTAATGAGGTTTCTTTAATACAGGACTCCAAAAAGTCTGTAAGATCTCAGAATGCCTACTGTCATACTAAGAAGCAATATTGCATGCTCCGTTTCCAAAACCACTAATATTGGTTGGCATTTCTGAAACACTCCCTGAGATGTCCATTTTTAGCATTTGTGGAAATTTCCCCTCAGGAGAAAAGAGGGGCTGCTCTTCTGCAGCTTTTCATTTTCCCTCCCTCGAGGCAGAATTCTTGTTGATCCCTACACCTCGGATGCAGAGAGTCAAGCAGAGTTATAGGGACCCTCATTTTTCCTATTGAAAGAATTCACATGTCTGTAAAGACTATTTCAACTCAGACTGAATTTCACCTTGTTGGTCCTTCTTGGCTTCAAAACACATCAGAAGAGGAACCTCTTAGGACTGCCCTCTCTAGCAGCTGGGTTGTTGACATAATCTTGATGTGGCTTCCATTTGTTTTCTCCCAAAAGCCTGAGACATTCCTGTAAGATGACACTCAGGACGAAGGAGGGGAGAGTGAGCTGGAGGTTGGGCTGACAGGCAGAAGTAGCACGCACGCATGGAGTCAGAGTGCTATGGTTGGGTTCACACGCACCTCCTCCACCAAGCAGATGGGTAGTCTTACACCGGATGCTGACTCTTTCTAAGCCTTCATCTCCTGAACTGCCACAGCTGGATTGGTTGTGAGTAGACTATACAAGAAAATACAGGTAGAGTGCTCAGCACTCAGTAGCTCATAAGTCTTCACGAGTCTTACTGCAGAGAAGTAAGGAAAAGAAGTGCAGAAGGGCATGTCCCTGGTGGTCTAGTGGTTAAGAATTCACCTGCCAGGGCAGGGGTCACAGGTTCAATCCCCAGTCAGGGAAGATTCTACCTGCCGCAGGACAACCAAGCCCAAGCTGCACAACTACTGAACTCGCATGCCTAGAGCTGTGCTCTGCAGCGAAGAGTAGCCCCCACTCACCGCAACTAGGAAAGCCCGTGTGTGCTAACTGAGACCCAGTGCAGCCAAAAATTAACACATGGATACTTTTTAAAAAAGAAGCACAGAAGGAGGTAAGGATTGGAGGAAATAGGAATTTCATAAACAACCGTCATCACCTAATTTTTAAAAAAGCCTCTCTAGAAAGAAGTGATTTGTCTTACCTTCCATGTCTTACTATATGACCTTGGGCAAGTTACTGACCTCCTCTGTGTCTCATTTTCTATCTGGTTGAATATCGATGGATAATGCCATCTACTTCCTGTGGTTACTGGTAGGATGAAATGAGGTGCGGAGCACACAAAGGGGTTAGGACGGTGCCCAGTTTCTAGCAAATGCTCACAGTGTGTTCTCCACCATCATCATCATTATTATTATTATCAGCATCCCTTGCCCGGCTCCTCTTGTTTGCCTTTCTTCTCCCTCAGCTCTACTTTCCTTTTCATCGGTTAAGCCATTAACAGAGCATCACTGTCAGAAGATGAACACCCATCCTCCTGCAGGTTCCGCAAGTGTTCTTGACTTTTTCCAAGCTCTGACAGCTCCTGTTATCTGGGCTTTCACTTGGCAATTAAGCACAGAGAGCCTTCTGATGGCTCCTCTGTTGTTGTCTGAGCTGTCATCCCAGTGGTTCACTGCAGCTCTGTGCTTTAATTACCATTCTCTCTACACAAGCACTAAGCAATGATTCCAGGCCCTGTCTTTAATCATCGATGGTGAGAAACAGCTTTCCACAGACCTAAACCGCCCAGCTCAGGGGCAAAGAGCACTCTCCTCAGCACTTTTCCTCGAGGGAGATGAAAGGAGAGGAAAGAAACAGACAGTTTCCAAATCGGGAAAGGAGTACGTCAAGGCTGTATATTGTTGCCCTGCTTATTTCACTTATATGCAGAGTACATCATGAGAAATGCTAGGCTGGAAGAAGCACAAGCTGGACTCAAGATTGCTGGCAGAAATATCAATAACCTTAGATATGCAGATGACACCACCCTTATGGCAGAAAACAAGGAAGGACTAATGAGCCTCTTGATGAAAGATGAGAGTGAAAAAGTGTACTTAAAACTCAACATTCAGAAAACAAAGATCATGGCATGTGGTCCCATCACTTCGTGGCAAAAGGATGGGGAAACAATGGAAACAGTGACAGACTTTATTTTCTTGGGCTTCAAAATCACTGCAGATGGTGACTGCAGTCATGAAATTAAAAGACACTTGCTCCTTGGAAGCAACCTATGACCAACCTAGATAGCACATTAAAAAGCAGAGACATTACTTTGCCAACAAAGGTCCGTCTGGTCAAGGCTATGGTTTTTCCAGTGGTCATGTATGGATGTGAGAGTTGGACTATAAAGAAAGCTGAGCACTGAAGAACTGATGCTTTTGAACTGTGGTGTTGGAGAAGACTCTTGAGAGTCCTGTGGACTGCAAGGAAATAAACCAGTCAACCCTAAAGCAAATCAGTCTTGAATATTCATTGGAAGGACTGATGCTGAAGCTGAAACTCCAATATTTTGGCCACCTGATGCGACAAACTGACTCATTGGAAAAGCCCCTGATGCTGGGAAAGATTGAAGGCAGGAGGAGAAGGGGATGACAGAGGATGACATGGTTGGATGGCATCACTGACTCAATGGACATGAGTTTGAGTGAGCTCTGGGAGTTGGTGATGGAGAGGGAAGCCTGCCGTGCTGCAGTCCGTGGGGTCGCAGTCAGACATGACTGAGCAACTGAACTGAACTAAGCAAAGATTAAGGAAGTTTCAGACCCTGTGCCAGTAAATCCAATGCCAGGAACATCGATTCAACACAGTGTCTGCCCCTGTCTTTAGGAAGCTTAGGGTTCGGTGGGGAAACCGGAAGATAAGAAGACAGTGTATCTGGAAGCACAGGGTGTGTACAGGAGCTGGAGGTAGAAGTCTGCATAAGGAGAGCTTAACAGAGGCCTTAAGAACAAGGCAGAAATGGGCCTGGGGCCTGGCTCTGCTGAGGGAGGGAGCTTCTGCCTGGATATGGATTTTTAAAATATTCATTTGATTTCCAATATTTGTTAGTTTCAGGTCTATAGCACAGTGATTCAGTTACACTAAATATATGCATGAAGTACACAAGAAGTGAAAGGTGCTCAGTCGTGTCTGACTCTTTGCGACCCCACGGACTATGAAGTCCATGGGATTCTCCAGGCCAGAATACTGGAGGGGGTAGCTGCTCCCTTCTCCAGGGGATCTTCCCACCCCAGGTCTCCCACATCGCGGGCGGACTCTTCACCTCGCTCCAGTATTCTTGCCTGGGAAATCCCATGGGCAGAGGAGCCTGGTGGGCTACAGTCCACGGGGTCACAGTGTTGTCAGGCACGACTTAGCAACTGAACCACAACAATACAGATCTTCTTTTTCAGATTCTTTCCCCTTGGAGGGCGTGACAAAATATCGAGTACACTTCCCTGCTCTATCCAGTAGGTCTTGTTGGTCGAATGTTAATTTTTTTTATACAGTCTCCTGGTAAACATTCCGGAATGTTCTGAGATGATTTCCCCGGTTGCACGGCACGAGGTGGGTGAGCCGGCACGGAGCCAGGGTTTCTCCACACAGAAGACCAGCAGAAGCGAGCTCTCTGCCTGACGGTGCTTGAGGGACCCCACCCTCCAAGTGCTGTCCTATCATTGGCCAACCCGGGGACCTTGGTACCGGGAGATGTGTCTTGAGGGAGTCAGCTCTGACCGCTGATGGTGTGCCTCTCACCCAACTGTGCACTCCTGATGGTAACTCGATCCCGGTCCTGATGGAGAGCATTTGCAACAGGGAAACGCAAGTTCTCCCCATCAGGGAGTTCTTTTCCAGGGCTAGCCGTTAAACAGCTTCCAGTGCAGCACTCGAGCAGCTTGCCCTCGAGCGCTGCCTCTCGCAAGGCCACCGCTTTCCAGGTCTCCAGATCTTATTCTGCAAAAGACACTGTCCATCCGTTGGACTGGACCCCTTTTGCACAGCGCTTGAAATCTTCCGGGTCTCCTTCATTCTCCAGCTACTGCTGCTGGGACCCGTCCCATGTGATGCTGACCAGCTTCACGCAGGCGCGGCTGACAGTGCTCTGGGCCCTGCCCGTACCTGGCCTTCACCTGCAGGGTCCCTGACGTGCGAGCAGGGGAGGCCATCCTCAGACACGCACAGTCCTGGGGCCTTGGTGCCTGTCGGGCCACCTGACTGATAGGGAGTGACAGTCAATGAACCTCCTGTGGTTTCCCAGGGAGACGGTTCTGAGATGCATTTCCTGAGTCTCCCCAAGACCCCGGCCGCCTTCCTGCATCTGCTCATGCCATCCACCCATCGCAGCCAGTCTGACGAAGGCAGGTAAGGCGAGGAACGCTCAGAGAGTCAGGGACTTGTCTAAGATCACCATTCTCAGTGGTGGAGGAGGTAGGATTTGAACCTACTTCCCGGGGACAGTGTGTCTCTCCAGGCCTGCACATTGCCTCTGCCTGTCAATCGGTCTTGCCAGCTCACCCTGCCTTTCTTCCTCCTGAGAGTGGCTCCTAGGGGAACACCCCAGACTCTAGGAATTATGCGGTTGGAAACCACTATAGCGATAGCTGCCTCTGATAACAGTCTTTCCTTCAGGTCCTGAATGCTCTGCATTGCTTTCATTTTTCCTCCCTGCCATCGTTTCTCACATAAATTCTTGCGCCCAAGCCCATACCCCAGGCTCTGCATTGAAGGGATCTCAGCCTAAGACGTCGTCTGAGTCTGTTGCGTCACTCACAGGACTCTCCCCTTGTGACAGCAGTCATAAGCAGGAAGTGGCCTGGTGATGGAGAACCAGGTCAAGATGACCGACCTCCTCTTTGAAGGAAGTCTTACCTGCTTCCCCCCAAGACCTGGTCACACTTTGTTCCCATGGGAACCACAATGCACTGGAATGGATCAATTTACACATCAGACCTCTCTCCCTAGAGACTCTGGAAAATGAAACATTTTCCATCATTTTCTTCATCTTACAACATCCCCTAGCACAGAGTAGGTATCAATAAAAACTCTGCGCTCCCAGTGCAGGGGGCTTGGGTTCAGTCCCCCATTGGGGAACTAGATCCCACAAGCTGCAGCTGAGAGTTTGGGTGACACAACAGAAGATCCTGCGTGCTGCAGTGAAGGGGAAGATTTCACGTGCCGCAGCGAAGACCTCGCTCTGCCAAATAAATAATGTTTAAAAATAAGTAAGGGCTTCCCTGGTAGCTCAGATGGTAAAGCGTCTGCCTATAATGCGGGAGACCGGGGTTTGATCCCTGGGTCGGGAAGATCCGCTGGAGAAGGAAATGGCAACCCACTCCAGGACTCTTGCCTGGAAAATCCCATGGACTGAGGAGCCTGGTAGGCTACAGTCCATGGGGTTGCAAAGAGTCGGACATGACTGAGCGACTTCACTTCACTTCAAAAATAAGTAAATAAACTTTTTGAAGAATGAATGCAGAAAGCATCCCCCCCCCAAAAAAAAAATGTTCACTGTTGAACACACTAGGGAAAGTCATTCCTTTGATTCTCATTGTTGGTAGAAGGTGGGGAAGGGCACTCCTGATGTGAGCCACAGCCATCCGAACACCACAGAATGATGGTGAGCAGAAACGCAAACTGCAGGCAAGGAAAGATACAAAATTAAATCTGCAGCAAACAAGAAAACACTCAACCAGCACCTCCTAGAGCCAACAAATGCTTGGAATGTCAGCGCGAGAAGCGGCCATCGCCTAGTTTGCATAAGTATTTTTTTTACATGTATCGCTGCCTTGGGTCTTCACTGCTGTGCGGGCTCATCTTAGCTGCAGAGAATGGGGGCCATTCTCTCGCTGCGGTGTGTGCGCTTCTTTTTGCAGTGGCTTCTCTTGTGGCTCCTGGGCCCCAGGGCACAGCCTTAGTGGCTGTGGCACAGGAACTTAGTTCCTCTATGCCAGGTGGGATCTTCCCGGACCAGGGGCTGAACCTGTGCTTCCTCCACTGGCAGGAGGATTCTTTGCCGCTGAGCCACCAGGGGAGACCGATCACTCTTTTTTTAAAGGCATGTTTCTCAACACTGCAGGTGTGTGATAAGTTTATAATCACTCTGGGGGAAGTACAAACATAGGTGATGAAAGTTACAGCAAGGGAGTCCTATTTGCAGTGCTTTGAGGATGACTCCCATCACACCACAAACCTAAATTGCAGCTAATGATATAAACAGAGAATAATGATGTGGGGAAGCCTGCCAGCCTAGGAACGAGAAGAAAGAGAGTCAACCGATGGGTAAATAATAAGGCAGCAGAGGACACTGAAAAATGGCAGCCACGTGGAAGCCAGGGGCAGGAAAACAACTTAAAAGTGGATCCAAACAAGAGAACCATCGCAGTAGGGGTAGCAGAGGCTACTCAGGACTTGCTCCAAGGAGGAGCTGAAGAAATCTCCTCATCACATTTTTAAACACAAAAAATAAATATATTGACCAAAAAAAAAGCGAGAGAGAGAGAGAGAGAGAGAGAGATGGCGTAATTTCAAGGTATCTCCTTTTGCTTTTACTTCTTCTGTCTTGATTCTGCCTTAGGTTTTTTCTTTCTTCTTGTTCTTTAAAGACAATGAAGATCTACCAACATATTGAATGCACCTTTTTCTTCTTTTAAAACACTGGAAAATTATTTCAAGATTGAGAGCACCTAAACCTTCAGCTGTCTAACAAGTTGCCAACAAGGGGTGGATAAATAAAGCCTGCAATCCTGACAGGAGGGTGTGGTTTATAAAGGGTCTCACCACCACGAGACCCCTCAAGCAGAGTTGAATTCCTGCCATTTGCCACCAGTATTTCTCATGAATGTTCTCCCCTGTGAGCTTGCAACGAAACATTGTAACTGTCTACCTATGTATCTGCTATCAGCTGGCCTTTGCCCCTTGAGGGTACCTTGCTTTTCTGTCTCCTCAGGGCCTAACTCTGGGCTTTGGTAAATAGTAAGTGCTCAGTAAATGCAAGCTGGTTTGAAAAACTATCATATGCAACTATATGGAAATTTTACAAAATTAAAAACACCTTAAATGAAAAAAAAGTCAAGGAAGGAATCCAAAGGCACCTAAACAGTATTGGAAGCACACTTCTTTACCCCATTTTTATATTAGAAAGAAATTCCTGTGTTGACGCCCTAAGCCTTCAATGGCCCAAAGCAAAGACCTCCTCCATTTCGTTGCGGTTTCACGTCCCTCCTTAGACAGGCATCATGATGTTCTCCTAACGTGCTCACACAGGCTCGGGAGGGAATCTGGACCGCTCACAGCTGTCGGGGGGAGGGGGAGAGAGGTATGGGGATAAACCGAGGATGCAGCACGTGAAGGCAGCAGCCGCGGTTTTGTTTGTTGTTTGGTTGCTCAGTCGTGCCCAGCTCTTTTGTGACCCCACGGGCTGTAGCCTGCCAGGCTCTGCTGTCCATGGGATTTCCCAGGTGAGAAAACTGGAGTGTTTTGCAATTTCCTTCTCCAGGGGATCTTCCCAACCCAGAGACCAAACCTGTGTCTCCTGCAATGGCAGGTGGACTCTTTACCGCTGAGCCCCAGGGAAGCCTTAGGGTAGCACAGTTATGGGTGACCTTTTTCTTTTTCTTCTGTTTCCTAAATGAGTGTTGTGGCCATATGATATTTATATCATTTAATCTTTTAATTGCAAGAAAAAATTATGCTGGCGAAATAGGCAAAACACACATAATCACAGCACACACACAAATACACAAACATACACCTTACACACAAAGACACACATATTCACAAACACACAAACATACACATACAAACACACACAAAGACACACACATCACACACACATATATAAACAAACACTCATGAACACACAAGACACACACGTCACACATAGACACACATATAAACAAACACATACTCATGAACACACAAAGACACATGAACACCAAAGAAACCTTGCTTGGGTTCCTGGTTCTGCTACTTTGTACCATTTATCTTCCTCAGTTCCTCTTTATAAAAATCTGTATAATGGGCACAACTCCTGACCTGCCTATCTCTGTAGGATAACCGTGGGGCTCAGTGCCTACAAGGCAAGTAAAATGCTGTGTAGATAGAAGGGGTACGGTGGGTAAGCCTCTGTGAATCGTCACCTTTACTTCCCACCACACCCTTGGACACAGTGACTTGGATGGTAAAGAGGATCATTTGGAACATGTCCACTTGCCAAGAATAGAAGTGCAGTGATCAGCCCAACTAGCTCATAGTTCACAGCCACTGGGGCAAGGCAGAGACCCAAGCTGGTGAGACCCAAGCACTGGCCTGGGAGGCACGGGAGTTTGTGCTGTCACTCAAGTCTCACATCTCAGAGGAGGGTCAGCACCCCTCCCTTGAGTCTTCTCATCTGAGACGTGGGCAGAGCAACACCCACCCCAGAAGGCCGAGGCGGGCATCAGGTGACTGAAGCCGGTTCACCGCAGCCCCATCCTCACCCAAGAGCTGTCTGACAACGCGTGTGAGGTGATGTAAATGACACAGTTTGGGAAGAGGCAGGGACAGGAGGCAGTGAAGGAGAAGTTAGAGGAAGCCCCCACCCGAGGATCTGTACATGCCACCTGGTTCACTGCTGCCACATGGCCGCCCCAGACTTCACACGGGCAGGAAGCGTGAGGGCCATCAGCCCCATCTTACAGAGGAAGGAAACCAAGGCTTGCGGTTCAGTCAGCTGTCTGCACTCACAGAAGTTCGGGATGGATGCACAAGGGCTTTGAAAGCCAGTCTCACTCTTGACTCAGGAAGCATCCAATCAGGGAGTCGGGGTGAGCAGGACGTAGGGCTGGGGTAGTCACCCCTTTCCAGGAGGGGCTGAGCCTTGGCTGTGAGATCAGACGAAGGACAGAGCCAGCCTGGGAGGCGAGGTTCGACTCCACCGCTTCTCCGCCATGTGACCTCGTCCGGGCCATGTGGCCCTCTCTCTGAGCCTCGGTCTCCCCATCTATAAAACGGGCGACATCATGCCTCCTTCCAGGACAGTCGGGAGTCTAGGCGAGTGAAGAGCTCAGTGCAGACAGCCACCTGCAGCCACCGCTGCAACTTTGTCCCTTGTCCAGGACTCACAGCTGCACGTTTAGAGTTTATTAAATGACTAACCAGAGCATGGCACTTTCCGGCAGAGCCTCCCCCAGCAAGCTGACAGTTAGAAGCCCGAGACGAGACGGGCGGAGGCGCCGAGGATCCAAACAGCAGCCTGTGTCTATCGTTCGTGCTGCTCTGAGCTTCTGTGCCACGAAGCAGCGCCCGTGGGAATGAAGGGAAAGCGTGAGGCTAGGGCCCCGGTTAGCCTGTCTGCACCACGCAGTGGCAAATGGAGGGGGAATCAGCCCGGGGGCTCACCTGCTGAGGGACAGAAAGATGGGAGCCCCCCATCCCACCCCTTGGATATGGTGACAGAGGCTGACTCAGGGCTGGGTACTGCCCCCCTGCGTTTCCCGAACAATGACCCTACAGAGGAGGAACTGCTATTACCCCATCTCACAGATGGGGAAAGCGAGGCCTCAGGAAGTGAAATACCTTTCTCGAGAACTCACAGTTATCACTGGCGGACCTGAATGATTCAGGAACCGCCCTTTTAAGCCTAATGAGAAATTTTGCATCTTCAGCCCTTCATAGTTCACAAAATATTTTTCTGTTTGATCTTATCTGACTCACCATTTGTTATGGATTGAATTGTGTCCCATCCTCTCCCACCCCCTGCAACTTTGCATGCGTGCTAAGTCGCTTCAGTCGTGTCCGACTCTTGGCAACCCTGTGGACTTGTAGCCCACCAGGCTCCTCTGTCCACGGGGTTCTCAGGCTAGAACACTGGAGTGAAGACCTCCTCCACTGGATCTGCCTGGCCCAGGGATCAAACCCGCCTCTTTTACATCTCCTACAATTAGCAAATGGGTTCTTTACCACTAACACCAACTGGGAAGCCCTCAAAGTCCTAACCCCCTGCTGCTGCTGCTAAGTCACTTCAGTCGTGTCCAACTCTGTGCAACCCCATAGACAGCAGCCCACCAGGCTCCGCCATCCCTGGGATTCTCCAGGCAAGAACACTGGAGTGCGTTGCCATTTCCTTCTCCAGTGCATGAAAGTGAAAAGAGAAAGTGAAGTCACTGAGTCGTGTCCAACTCTCAGCAACCTCATGGACTGCAGCCCACCAGCGTCCTCCATCCATAGGATTTTCCAGGCAAGAGTACTGGAGTGGGGTGCCATTGCCTTCTCCGCCTAACCCCCTAGGACCTCACAATGTGACCTTGTCTGGAAACAGGGTCGCTGAAAATGAAATAGTAGGGTTCACCCTGGGGCAGGGTGGGCTTGCATCCAATACGACCAATGTCCTTAGAAGAAGGGGAAATGTGGACCCACGCGCGCGCGCGCACACACACACACACAGAGAACCCCATGTGAAAAGGAAAGCAGAGAGGGACGATGATGCTTCTATGAGCTAAGAAATACCAAAGATGGCTAGCAAACCACCAGACATGGGGTGAGAGGCCCGGAACAGCGTCCCTAACAACCCTCAGAGGAAACTAATTCTGTTGATACATGGATTTTGGACTTTTGGCCCCCAGACCTGGGAGACAGTAACTGTCTACTGTTTTCAGTTTGGGATACTTTGTTATGCCAGCTCTAGGAAACAAATATATAACTCTTCTGAGAAATAGGGTCAGTTGTTCCTATTTTATTTTATTTAAAAATTTTATTTAAAATATTTTGGCCATACTTCGCAGCGTGAAAGGTCTTAGTTCCTTGACCAGGTATCCAAGCCTGTTCTCCACGCAGTGAAAGCAAGGCGTCTTAACCACTGGACCACAAGGGAAGCCCCCAGTTGTTCCTATTTTATAGGTGAGGAAAAGGAGATTCAGAGAAAAGTGTTAGAGGCCAACCAGCCAGAAGTGAGGGGGTCAGGAAACCCAGTGCGTTTGTTTACTGTCCCAAAGCTTATCCCATCTGACTGGTGCTGCTCTTGCATATTATAATATGAAATTAAAAGGTGCTTGCTCCTTGGAAGCAAAGCTATGACCAACCTAGACAAACCTAGTATCAAAAAGCAGAGACAGCAAAGGTCTGTATAGTCAAAGCTATGGTTTTTCCAGCAGTCATGTATGGATGTGAGAGTTGGACTATAAAGAAAGCTGAGCATGGAAGAATGGATACTTTTGAACTGTGGTGTTGGAGAAGACTCTTGAGAGTCCCTTGGACTGCAAGGAGATCCAACCAGTCCATCCTAAAGGAGATCAGTCCTGAATATTCTTTGAAAGGACTGATGGTGAAGCTGAAGCTCCAATACTTTGAGAACCTGATGCGAAGAACTGACTCATAAGAAAAGACACTGATGCTGGGAAAGATTGAAGGCAGGAGGAGAAGGGGACGACAGAGGATGAGATGGCTGGATGGCATCACTGACTCAATGGACATGAGTTTGAGCAAGCTCCGGGAGATGGTGAAGGACAGGGAGGCCTGGCGTGCTGCAGTCCATGGGGTCACAAGAGTAGGACATGACTGAGTGTCTGAGCAACATATTGGCACAGTGCTTTACAGTTTGCAAGGATTTAACACATATCCGTCGATGGCACAAGAACCACAAAATCCTTTGCAATTACAGGGAATGTGGTAGCAGGCCATTTCCAGTGGAGGAAAAGGGTGCTTAGGGAGGAGGATGGATTTCAGAAGGTGAGATTGAAATCAACATCCACAGTGTTCACCTGCTGTGGTGTGGCCTTTATTCCTGCATTCCCTGATTTCAATGTCTGTTCTCCTGCTCACACAATCCTGGTCTGAAGAACAGTCATTTATCCCTCTTCTCTGTTCTAGCAAATAGGCCAGAATCTGTGCTGAACACATCAGGACAGATACCTCGAAAAATATTTGAAAACAGTCCTTTGATACCTACCTTGCAAGTAAGACATGTACCCTGATTGCCCCACCTCCTAGGAAGACAAGCAGAAGCAAACGGACGTGTTCCTGTCCAGCCTCTGGAAGCAGCAGCATCTCGCCCAGCTCTTGGAAGAGCACAGCAAAGAGCAGCCTGCACTGATTCCATCCCCGGCTCGCGAGGAAATCCAGTTCTGTGACTCGTTTTCAGCTAGACAACAGGCGTGAAGGCGAGAACAATCATTTCCTTCACAACAGACGTGTATTCGGAGCTGAGCTCCCAGACCTCTTAACAGGGAGCGCCGGACTGCAAATAAACCTAATCCTGCAACACAGCGGGGACTCTGGCGGAGACGAGCTCGTGTGGCTAGGGCCTGAGTGGCGGGGGTTGCACCACTGGTAGATGCCAACCTGCCCTGAACCCCCAGGCACCTTCTGCCCTCCATCCTTGCGTGATACCTTGTCTGAGAGCCCCTGACTGCAAAGACCGCGACCCCACGGGGAACACACTCGCGACGGCACTGTAATAACAGCTTGCCAGCTCTTACTCTCCATCCGGCTTTGGGTGCAGCGCCTTTTGGTTCCACCAAACTGACGAAAGGTACCGTTATCGTCACAGGGGACTGTCTGTGAGCGTGTCAGTGAGGGCGGCTGACCCCCGGGACCTGGAAGCAGGGATCGCTAAGTGGGGACTGGGGTCAGGGCAATGTTAGGGGGTGTTGGGGGTGTTTCTGCAGAGGAGTCAGCGGTGCCCCTGAGTCTTGACAGGGAGCAGGAATTTTGCAGAAGGACAGAGAAGAGGGGAAAGCATGGCAGGTGGAGAGAAGAGGAGGGATAAAAGCAAGGAGGCAACAGAGCCTTGGGTCTCTGAAGAAGCACCATGGTCCCGGAGGCTGGAGTGATGGAGCTGGGCGGTTGGTGGAGATTTCTCTCTACCCCGCCTTCTCCTTAGGCCGGCCTTCCTGGCCTCCCCATCTCTGTGTTCCACCCAGTGCACGCTTTTCAAGGCTTGGATGCTCCCACCTCCATCTCTCTCTAGCTTCCAGGCCCTTCTCTGGGTTGAGGTGCGCACCTGGTCACGCTCCCATCCAGCTCCACCCCTCGAGGACTCACCTCCCGCTCGTGCAGTTATCTGACTGCTCCTCTCAGCTTTCAGAGCCTGGCCCCTGTTAAGTATCTGTTGAACGGATGGTGTGCTGATTTCCAGTTGTTGCCATGGCACATCACCACAAACTCAGAGTTTAACACAACGCAAACGTACTCTTCTACGGTTCTGTAGGTCAGAAGCTTGAAATCGGCCAAATGCACAGAAACCAAGGCGTCCGCGGGACTGGTTTCTTCTGGAGGCCAGGGCTTCCCTGTCCTTTCTGGTTTCTAGAGACCACCTGCCCTCCCTGGCTTGGGCCCCCACATCACATGGCCTTTCCCTGCTCCGCTTCCTTGCTCACATCTCCTTCAGCTCCCCTGACTCCCTCATGAGGACTCTCGGGATGGGATCAGTCTCCCCCAAACAGTCCAGGGAAGTCTCCTCATGGCAAAACCCTTAATTTCATCACATGAGCAGGGTCCCTTTGCTACATAAGGGAGCATTCTCAAAGACTCTGGGGATTAGGAATGTGCACACCTTGCCACGGATGAGGATGCTAACTCAGGGGGCTTGATCTCGCTCCAGCTAGAGCAGGTGAGAGCAGGTGCATGGCAGCGCTGGGGGGCATGATGGTGCTGACATGTTTGAGGTGCAGAAAACCTGTGAGGTAGGATTTCCCCAATGGCTCAGAGGGTAAAGCATCTCCTGCAATGCAGGAGACCCGGGTTCAAGCCCTGGATTGGGAAGATCTCCTGGAGAAGGAAATGGCAACCCCCTCTGCCAGGAGCCAGCACGAGGAGTCCCGCCCGTGGCAAGGGTCATGAGGTTAGCAAAGGTGAGTCAGTCCTTAAGGGAGCCTTGCTGAATTTTCTCGAGCATCTACCCCCAAAACCAGAGTCTGCCTGCCTTACTGCATTGTGCTTTCCACCTATTCTTCTGACATTACAGGGGGGCTATCCCCGACCACCTTTCTCTGGAAAAAGTTAACTTAGAGCTCCAATTAGTCTCCTGCATATGAAAAGAATGTTTAACTTGCCTGACAGGTTTAACTATGCACGTGAATTGTTTACGGCCCCCAACCACAAAAGGCACGAAGCTTAAAACATCTTAAAGATATAGAGCCCTTTTCTAAAAAGCTAAAAATTATATTGGTGATGGGTTTCATTGTTGAGTTAATGTTTGCTGCCAGGCCTCCATATTCTTTATCTTTTAGGTACCTGAAGGATATTAATCAATGTAATAGGGATATAGAAAAAAGGAATATAGTAGTTTTGATGTTAGCAACACTAGACTTTTGAGTTAATAAATTTTCTCTTTGTTATAAATCACTGTACTCCTTTTTCTTTGTTATAAATTGTTGTGTCCTTGCTATGTAAGAATGTAACTTTATTTAATGCTTTCTGAGAGTGGCACCAGATTTTGGAAAGAACAACACTTTTTAAGGCAAATAAGTTTTCTGATTGATGGACCCTTATCAGAAAAGGGCCATAAAATGCTAATTGGCCTGGCCAGAAGATGATGTAAATCACCTAAGACTTGTGTATACAGCTAGGTATGCAGAGAGAAAGCCTGGTCTTGATAAGAGTCAGGGCTGCTGACGCTGCATAATTTTGTATTATCCATTGATTTCCATGTACAACCAAAAGTATAGAAAGCTTTTCTGGACAATAAAGGATGGGCCAGTCACTGGAAAGACTGGTTTCCCCCGTGTGGTCTTTTCTCCTTCCTTCTGACTGAATTCCCAGCTGGAGCGTGGAGGCTCACCATGTCTACTTACTTGCCCTGGCTTCTAAGACCCACACGAGAGGGAGCCCAAGGTGGGGCACCCTCTGCTAATCAAGCGGGTGCCGGTGGCCTACGTGGATGGTGCAAACCTCTTGTCTCGAGGTTTTATTAGCTTTCCATGTAAACCAAGTTATTCAGCCTCTTTTCTGACTAATTTTCCTACTATACTATTCTTTCCTAATCTTATATTTCTAATTAAATAATTTTTTCTAAGACGCTAACTCCGTCTCCCCTTCTAATTCCCTGGATCCACCGGGGCTGGACCCCGGAACCCCTCTAGTATTCTTGCCTGGAAAATCCCATGGACGGAAGTAGGCTCCTCCCTCCATGGTATTGCAAAGAGTCGGACATGACTGAGTGACTTCTCTTTCACTTTCACACCTGTGAGCAGGGCATGCCAGGAGAATGCGTGTGGAAATTGGAAAGCTGTGCATGGGGGACTGATTATGTTAAACTGAACAGTCTAGGGTTTCACTTGAAAGAAAGGGGGACATGCTGCAAAAAAAAAAAGTAAGGGGCATAAAGCAAACCTACTGGTTACTCCTGTGGCCTTGGTTTCCTTGTCTGAAAACTGGGAGGATGGGCCAGGCTGAATGTCTGGTTCCACTGGGCCATGCAGCTAGGATGTTAGTAAGGACCGAGGCCAGGGATCTGACTGCCCAAACTGTAGCTCCTTCCCTTCTCTCCTATCCTCTCACCCCATCCTTACATAGCCCTGCTCTCTCTCCCTCCTCCTGTGTGTCTGTATTGAGATACACTTTACATACCACACGATTCATTCAGAGGGTGCAGAGCAGTGGTTTTTAGTATCTTCACAGGGTACAACTGTCATTAACTTTAGAACATGTTTATCTCACTAAACAGAAATGCCCCCAAGCCCATGGAACCCATGACCTACTTTCTAAGCAGCCCTTCTGTGGGCCCTGCTCCTCCTGGCTTCTGCCAGTCCTTTACTCTGCTCACGCCAAATGGGAGGCTTACGCTGGCTGTCAGCCTGTCCTACCCACGCATTCACTTCCTGACCCTCTGCCTTCAGGCTTCTGCCCACATCATTCTACTGAAAGGCTTTCCGAAAGGTCAACAGCGACCCCAGGGCCAGATTCAAAGGCTTTTCCTCGGCACCTCCCGACTGGCCGGCAGTCTGGACACTAAGGACCTGCCGATGGCCATTGGTAGGCCCTTTACCGGCCCCCACGCCCTCCCCTGCCTGGGACGCCTCATCTTTTATGGGCAGTGTGAAGGGGGGGATGGGGTTCTGGCCTTACCCTCTTCCTTCCTCAGTAGAAGCTAATGCCTGTGATCTGAATGCCAGCTTCACCGCACACCAGCCATGTGAGCCTGGGCAGCTGACTTCATCTCAGCCCTCTTTCTTTATTGATGTTTCAGGAAGAGTAACAGTACCTACCCCTTGGGGTTGTCGTGAGCATTAAGTGGGTTAATTCGTGGAAAGTGCTTGCTTGGAGAACTCCTGGGGACATTTATTCTTGTTTAGTCACTCAGTCGTGTCCGACTCTTTGTGACCTATCCCCTGGACTGTAGCCCGCCAGGCTCCTGGCTGTTCTCGGGATTTCCCAGGCCACTGGGCACATACAAACATGCTATAAGTGTTTGCTAATATTATTTTGCTCCTTCTTTTATTCAATGAGTTTATTCATAGTCATATTTTTTTGCAATAACTTGTATGCACTGGACTGCCCTGGGGTTGAAATTTCCATTAAATTCAATTGTAAGCAAGGACTTTGGGCATGGATGACTCCCCCAAAGCCTCGCTGTTGCAGCCTACAGGCTGAGGATCGTAGTAGCTGGCTCTTAGGCTCGGTGCAGGCTCGCTCTCTGGCTTAGCTGTGTCCGACTCTTTTGCGACCCCACGGACTGTAGCTCACCAGGCTCCTCTGTGAGAGTTTTCCAGGCAAGAGTAGTGGAGTGAGTTGCCATTTCTTTCTCCAAGGGATATTCCCTATCCAGGGATCCAGGGACATGTGTCCGCACTGGTAGGAGGATTCTTTACCACTGTGCCACCTGGGAAGCCTTAGGGATTTTGGAGAATTTAAATAAATTAATCCATGCAAAACCCCATGGAGTATACAGTCCATGGAATTCTCCAGGCCAAAATACTGGCATTAGCCTATCCCTTCTCCAGGGGATCTTCCCAACCCAGGGATTGAACCCAAGTCTCCTGCATCACAGGCTGAGGATTCTTTACCAGCTGAGCCGCCAGGGAGACCCCAGAACAATGCCTGGAATGTAGTAAATCCTCTAGAAAATGTCCGCAGTAGTGGTAGTTGTACCTATCCGACCTTCCTCTCTCGAGTTCAGGTGTGTTTGACTTGCCCATGGACATCACTTACTGTTCTACCATCACTTTAAACCGAACCCACATGTGAGCGCGTTAATTTTTTCACAGCAGCTTCCATCACTACTAACTCGAATCACGCTGCTAGCAAGCTAAGCCCTGGCTTCCCAGACTGACGGATCATTGGTCCTCTTGCTCCCCCTTCGTCCTTTATATCGGCTCTCCATCCTTCCCAGTGACCCAGATTTGCTCATTCTCTCCCATTCCACAGCTTCCACTTTTGTCTTGGGCTTGTCCACCCAGGCGTAAAAATGTGCAGTTACCTCCTGCCTGCCCCAGTCCATCCTCCAAACCAATGTGTACATGACATATATGCATACATTAACTGCTTCAAGATGACACTTCTAAGCACTCTCCCTACACCCAGCTGGGCCTCTGAAGGAGCTCCTAAAGCTTTTTCTTTATTTAGTTTTGGCTGCGTGCAGTCTTTGCTGCTGCACGCGGGTTTTCTCTAGCTGCGGTGAGCGCGGGCTACTCTGTAGTGGAGCGAGGGCTTCTCTTGTGTGTCTTCTCTTGCTTCGGGGCACGGGCTCTAGGGCACTCAGGCTTCAGGAGTTTGGGCACACGGACTCAGGAGTTCTGGTGCATGGGCTCAGGTGCCTTACACACGTGGGACTTCCAAGACCAGGGATCGAACCCATGTCCCCTGCATTGCAGGTGGATTCTTAACTACTGGACAACCGGGGAAGTCCCAGGAGCTTGTAAATCTTTAAAAGAGGGCTGCCATCTGCCATAATTAAGTGGGACTTTCCGTGGCTTCTTCTTCAGTCTTTGCCTCTTGGTTTTGGCTTGGGTATCTGTTTCAGATAATTGGCCTCATCCTTTTTTACCTTCCCAGTCTGATACTGGAGTTGAAGTCTGGGAGTTCTTTAAAAGTGACAACCACACCCTCTCCCATCCTTGTCTCTTGAGCCATTCCACCCTCCCTCTCACTGGTTCAACAGTAATCTCCCTTTTATCATGTCAACCTCTTGCTCTGTGTCAGATAAGGGTCCCTAGTCAAACTCAGCATCACATTATTTTTCCTTCACTTATTCTTTTAGGCAGACCTCTATCTTTGTAGGTTTCATGATGTCACAGAATGAAAGACACATGTATAATTAAGCCACAGTTAATAACATGAAGGGAAAAATGCAGGGGACCCATAATGAGAGATTGGAGCACTTAAATAAATGACTGCGTTTGGGCAGTGAACTTCACTATAGCCAAGGCAAAGAGAGATATACAAGGAAGGGCATAATTAACATAATTTACTAGGGGTAATCATACCAGATTGCTAGGGAAACAAATTCCTTTCCTACCTTCAAACAGGAGGATGACATCATCTCACAGACCAGCTCCAGGAGAATTTCTGCAGTGATGGGAGTGTCCTTCCATCTCTGCATGGTCCAATATGGTAGCCACTAGCCACATGCAATTACTGACCACTTGAAATGTGGCCAAGGAACTGAAGTTTTCATTTGACTTAATTAAATTTGGATAGCTACCTGTGGCTAATGGCACCATAATTAGAGTGTAATCACAAACTTATATGTAAATAATGTTATAAAATAGCTTTAATGGAATATTATAAAATTGTCAAGACCTTCCTGCAACCCTGTATCTGTTTTCTAGGGCTGCCATAACAAAATATTGCAGACTTGGAGATGGTATTAAATAACAGAAATGTATTTTCTAAATCCTGGAGGTTGGAAGTCCAAGATCAAGGTGTCAGTGGGGTTGGATGCATTCTGGGCCTCTTTCCTGGGCTTGCAGATGGCCATGTTTTCATGAGACCATGTCCTCACTTAGTCTTTATGCAAACATCCCCCATGTCTCTCTTCAACCTAATCTCTCTTCTTATAAGGATACCAGTTGGATTGTATTAGGGTTACTCAAAGGTCTCATTTTAATTATCTCTTTAAAGGCCTGTCTCTAAATACAGTCATATTCTGTGGTACTGGGATTGGGGGCTTTAACATGTGAATTTCACGGAGTACACAGTTCAGCTCATAACAGTTTCCTCTGTGTGCTATTAAATAGCAGACAGGCGAAGGCATTCGTGATCAGAAGCCATCTCTGTACACTCCAGGTGTGTATCTTTCTAGCGGCATACCCGGGGCCAAGACGTGCTTCCGGGAGCTGAGAGATGAAATGATGTCATATTCCTTAGGCCACAGTCTCTAAATAGCAATCTTCTCACCCAGAATGTCAACTCATTCTCCTTTAAAGTGAAGTCTCTCAGTCATGTCCAACTCTTTGTGACCCCCTGGACTGTAGCCTACTAGGCTCCTCCATCCATGGGATTTTCCAGGCAAGAATACTGGAGTGGGTTGCCATTTCTTTCTCCAGGAGATCTTCCAGACCCAGGGATTGAACTCTGATCTCCTGCATTGTAGGCAGACGCTTTACCGCCTGAGCCTGGCAGCAAAGGCAAGGCCAGTTCAAATGCAAGATTTGAACTCCATTGAGCAGATCAGCCTTATTTCCTCTCATCCTTTGTTCCTGTTCCTCTGCTTTGTTCAGACTTCTCTACCCCAGGTACCCCATACTCATTCCCACTTCTCTGATTTTCTTCACATTGTCCCTCCTGCTGGCAATATTTTGTTTTTATTAACTCCAACACCATCCTAAGAATCTATATTCTGCTAATCTCAACCAAGACCTAACTCATTCTCAAAACCATCTCTGAACATTCATTCTTCCTTAACACCATTCTCTCTGTTTACAAATCCAGTCACACTTGAAACTGACATCCCAAAATTGAAAATGCAGTTCTTCTGTTTCATAGGTCTTAAGGATTGTCTCAGGAATGAAATCATAAATGTAAGGGTCAGGGAACAAGTGACCTATCCCTTCTGTAGATGTGACATCTTAATACACCATGAGCACATAGTAGGTGCCCAATAACATCTCTGCTGCTTGATTGGCAGATGTATTTTTCTCTCCCTTTCCCATCTCTGAACTGTTTTTCCAGTTTTATGTACAGCTGCACATTTAGTATCTGGAGCCAAACCTGAGGCTGCAGCATATCGCCCAAGCTGTGTATAACATTTACAAGAAAGTTGAAGACAGATGGCTAAAAAGGAACCCTGATCATCTCTGATATTATTAAATCCTCTAGTTTGAGCTCTCAGAGAGCCCAAGAAAATTTTCTTCTAATCTCTATGGGCTTTCTGTTCCACAGATGGAGTTATAGAGCTGGCCTGAGGAGTAATTTTGTGAACTCATTTACCAAAGGGGATGGGGGAGACTCATTGTAGTCATCCCTCAGAGGTTTGCAAGTAATAAGCATGCTCTGTTCTCTTCAAGCCCAGAAGAGCTGTGTGGGCTTGATAAATAGCCAAGCTTGGCCCAAGTGCAGCTTCTAAAATGCTGTCTGTAAATACTGCTGAAGAGAATCATCAAAAAGTTGGTGGGTGTTGCTGATGAGTGACTGTGGGTGCTTTTGTTAGCAAACAGGGCAGCAGCCATCTCTCTCCACTCTGTGAATGACTAGCCTGCTACAGGGACTTTAATTCCTTTGTTTTCCTGGTGACTGTCTTAACCAATATGACGTCTTTGATTTTTTTTAATCAAATCAAATTAATTAGTTATTTTTGGCTCTGCTGGTCCTTTGCTTTTGCGTGGGCTTTTCTCTAACTGTGGTACTCGGCTTCTCATTGCAGTGGCTTCTCTTGTTGTGGAGCACAGACTCTAGGGCACACAGCCTTCAGTGGTTGCAGCTCCTGGGCTCAATGGTTATTTGCTCTGAGGCATACGAGATCTTTGAGCAGGGTTCAAACCTGAATCTCCTGCACTGACAGGTGAATTCTTTACCACTGAGCCACCAGGGAAGCCTCAATACAGCTTCATACAAAGTGGTGGTTCTCAACTAGGGAAGGTTTTGCCTTCTCTCCATCCCTCCTGGGGAACATTTGACAATGGCTGGAAACAGTTTTTACTGTCATAGTTGGCAGTGGGGGCGGGGTACTATTGGTTTAGTGGGAGCAAAACTACCCCCTAAGGGGTGAACATTGGTTCTTGGAGGATTTTTTTTAAAGTCGTACACTTTTAATATGTGTAAAACACAAACATACATACAGGACATAGATAGATGATAGGTGGGTAGGTAGGGACATGGTATATCTGTGGGGCTAAAGTTTCACGAAGAATTGATGCTTTTGAACTGTGGTGTTGGAGTAGACTCTTGAGAGTCCCTTGGACTGCAAGGAGATCCAACCAGTCCTGAAGAAGATCAGCCCTGGGTGTTCTTTGGAAGGAGTGATGCTAAAGCTGAAACTCCAGTACTTTGGCCACCTCATGCAAAGAGTTGACTCATTGGAAAAGACTCTGATGCTGGGAGGGATTGGGGGCAGGAGGAGAAAGGGACAACAGATGATGAATTGGCTGGATGGCATCACCAACTCGATGGACATGAGTCTGAGTGAGCTCCAGGAGTTGGTGATGGACAGGGAGGCCTGGCGTGCTGCGATTTGTGGGGTTGCAAAGAGACAGACACGACTGAGCGACTGAACTGAACTGAAAGTTTCACAGAGGAGGTTAATTAAGGAAAAAGTATTTTTTTAAAAAAAAACTCCATATGGGACAATAATTTTAAAAGGTTGAAAAGACTGCTTTGTAGAAACTTCTCCCCCACCTTCACTTACCTGCCAACATATACCCTAATTTATTCCTTCCAGAACTTACTGCAATTGGAGAATACCCTACTTACTTTTGTTCACTTGAGTTTTTCTTTTTTTGGGGGGAGGGTGGTTATTTTTATATGATAACATATTTACAGGAGACTTGGAAAACATGGAGCAAAGTTACATATAGTTCCACTATATATTACAATTATTTTTTAAGTAGATAAATTAATATTTTTAGTTGGTGTTTCAATATCAGAGTCTCAAAACTTAATAGAATGAATATATAGAAAAGTAGAAGGATATAGTAGACCTGAAAAGCACTATGAACCAAGTCAATATAATTCAGATTTATACAATTTTCACCCAACAGTAGGATACAAACCCTATTCAAGTTCCCATAGACCATAAACCAGGAGACCCTGGAGCACGTCCAGGGACAGAAAACCAGGTGCAGACATGTCATGTCTAAAGGTGTCACTTGAGGTTTTCCTGCCCCACCCCTCTGAAAGTGAGCTTGAAATGGAGGGACCTTGGCCATCTGCTTGCCACTGTGCCCCCAACAATGCATAGTGTTGGGCTTGCGGTTGTTATTGATTTCACATTTGGTGATTCAAGAGCACTGTAACCAAGGAATGATTTCCAAGACCAGACCAAGGACCCACTGGATCAACCAGACCCCTCTTCAGTTTTAAGCCTCACTTCAATGCTACCAGGCTTGCTGGATCCCTTTTGGAAACTAAGCTGAAGTCCCCTTCTTTGCTCCACGGTCTCAACTAGCCCAAGTTTACTCTTCTCCTCGACCTCCGAGACCAGTCATTCTACAGTCTAGCCCTTTTCTCTTCCAATGAGAGACCACAGTGAATACCATACAGATGTCTGACCCATTAAATCAAAACATTTTCAAGAAAAATATAACCGTAGGCTAACCATCTTGGAAATTACACAGCAGAGGAAACGTATGATTATCTGATTTGACTTAGCAATCAATGAAATTACAATGAACATGGGCAGAAGAAAAAAGACTGGAAGGAAGTAAACCAAAATATTAACAGTGTTACCCATCTCTGGAATGTGGATTTTCAGTTTATTTTTTCCTATGTTTTTGGATAATTTAGGTGTTTCTTATACTAAGCACGCATTTCTTTTACCATAAAGAGAAGGGGGTTTGGTGGCCGGGTTTTTAAAGCATCATTTATGATAGTGCTGTGTCAAGTAGGCATATAGAGGCTTGATCAATGGATCCAGGACTGGTCCTATTTGATTACATGGTGATTCCCACAAAAATATTTTGGGTGGGAAGGATTTCTGTGCTCAGGAAAGCCATTGGATTTTGGCCAACCTAGTCCATTAGGCAAACAGCACCAAGTTTCATGCCAGGATGACAGCTACTATTTGTCCCACAGAATATTTTATATTTGTTAGATTTTCATAAGTGTCCATGATTCCCCAAAATACAAGGCATTCATTCATGCTGTATGCAAAAACCAACCAACAAAGAACACAAGCCCCCATCATTTACAGTATTTTCCAAGGGCTTCTTGGCTGCCTGAAGGCAAGCTCATGACATCCGGACCAAGGGAGATTTCTTAACGAAATGTCTCTTGAAGCCTAGACCACATTTCTTCATTTCTTCCTCACAGGTAGCTCCCATGACTGACTTCCCAAATATCCAAAACCACTCCTGTCCTGAAGAATTTTCTAGATACTCCCTCCTCCTAGCCCATCTCTCCTGAACCATTGCAGCCAGTTCGCAGTTCAGTATTTGAGGAGTTCTTGTTTTGTGTGATCCAGGAATGCTTTCAAATACTAGAACTTTGGCAGCTCAGTTAATAAAAAAGACTCAAACACTAGATCTAGAAATTCATAAATAATTACAGTGCCCAGGGTGAAGCTAATGACGTCTGGAAGGGGATCCAAGCACCCGGGCTTGGCACACAAATTATTTCAGCTCTGAGTCATTGTCTGCTCTGACCTCGGTCTCATATGCCTGCAAGTGAGGATGTAATTGATGTTGCAACACTGTACACGCTCTCTTGGAGTCAAGATGAGTCGTACATACCCATCAAAATTTGACCTACTGGGAAAGGTTCATGGCACAAGAGGCATATTGACACACGTGGTTTAAGAACCACTACGAAACTTAAAGTATATCTTACATTCATAGCACTCCATACTCAGGACAATGACGTTTAGGATCCTCATTTAAAGCAAACAAACCTGGGGAGGGGGTGGTAAGAATACCTTAATAAAAGATTGGATCTGGCTACCCAAATCTGCCAGAATTAAAAGGAAGAGACTATCTGCTGGGGGAAACATCATCCTTACCTCCTCCAGGGCCCATAGAGAGTCCACCACGGGCTTGATCTTCTTTTGGTTGTAGAGTGCAATGAGCTTGTCCACCACTCCCTGAATGAGGCCAGCTCGGCCCTGTTTGAAGAGCAGGTTTAGAAGGGAAAACCCAGCGATGACTTTGTTCTCTTCGTATAGCTTGATGGGGTTCACCTTCTCGACTTGCCACCACTAGAAAGAGAGAGGGCGTGGGTGACAAGGAGTCAGTGCTGGGCAGGCTGGGGGGATTCCAGCTGGCCAGGAGATACCTCTGGCTGGTGTATTTTTGTAAGTGCCTCCTAGGCTGGGCGCTGCCATGAGTGCACAGTGATGCTTCTAAGATGCTCAGGATCTAGGTGGGGGAGAGCCCTTTACGAAGACAGCTCCTAGGCCACGTGTGACCAGAATGCTGAGTCACACGGTTGGAATCGTGACCTGGAGCTGGATCCTGCCTGACAGTCTGCTCCCAGTTACTCTCCAGGCTTCATTTTTCTCAGTGATGGATCGTGGCAGGATACTGCCTCTGAGGTTTCCTGGGAGAATTTAGCCTAAAGCACTTGGCTTAGTGGATGGTGGTGGTGGTGATGGGCTGGGGAAGGGAGCAGGGTGGCAGAGAAGTCCAAGCGAGGTGGGGGTGCGGTGGGTGCCTGTGGAAGCAGCTTTCCTTGCGGGGACAGCAGCAAGGCTGGTGGGGGGCGGTGTGGAAAACACCAGATAAAGAAGAGAAGAGAAGCGTAACAGTGGAAGAAGGAACAGCATGATGGAGCGATGAAGCCAGAGTGTTGGGACTAAATTGGTGGTTCTCAGCTCAGGGCAGCTTCACTCTCCCCCTCCCAAAGGACATTGGACAAATATTTGGAGATGTTTTTTGTTGTGATGACTCAAGGTAGGGAATGAACTGGCATCTACCGGGAAGAAGCCAGTGTGTGTGTGCTCACTCGGGTCCAACTCTTTACTACTCCTTGGACTATAGCCTGCCAGCCTCCTCTGTCCATGGAATTTTCTAGGCAAGAATTCTGGAGTGGATTACTGGAGTATTTCCTACTCCAGGGATCTTCCTAACCCAGGGGTAAAACCCATCTCTTGCATCTCCTGCATTGGCAGGTGGATTCTTTCCCACTGCACCACCTGGGAATTGGGAAGAAGCCAGGGATGTTGCTAAAATCCTGCAATACACAGGGCAGGCCCTTGAGACAAAATTACCCATCTGCAAATGTCACTAGCACTAAGGCCCTAAGTGGGAAACCCACACCTGACAAGCACAGCTGCCTTATTTCCTGTCTCCTGTCTTCCACTGTAGACGTGAAAAACAAGTGAGTGAGTGAAAATTACTCAGTCATGTCTGACTCTTTGCAAACCCATGAACTATACAGTCCATGGAATTCTCCAGGCCAGAATACTGGAGTGAGTAGCCTTTCCCTTCTCCAGGGGGTCTTCCCAACCCAGGGATTGAACCCAGGTCTCCCGCATTGCAGGCGGATTCTTTACCAGCTGAGCCACCAGGGAAGCCCAAGAACACTGGAATGGGTGGCCTATCCCTTCTCCAGCAGATCTTCCGGACCCAGGGATCTAACCCGGGTCTCCTGCATTGCACGCAGATTCTTTACCAGCTGAGCTATCAGGGAAGCCATAAGTAGGTAAAATAGGTAGATAACCCATTAACAAACCACAGAGATATTTATCCAATGGCTTTTCTCTGTTTTGATCATGTCCCCTTTGGTTCTTGTTAGACTTTAGACATTTGAAGTTCCACTTTCCGGAGGACTCGAGATTAAAATGGTTACTAGTTTCACACAGAAGGCAAAGAGCCATGTGATGGACACTTAGAAACATTTGTAATTTCACATTTATGTTGTGGTTTGTTTCCTTTACATCCTGCCTCCTTCCAGGATGAGGAAGCTCAAAAAAGTAAAATACCTTGGCTTTTTTTTTTTTTAAGTAGGGACATGAGATGGTTGGAAAATAAGTCTAAGAAAGGTTGTCAATAGGGGTAAGGTTCATGCCCAACATTTTCACCAAAATCCAGTCCCCAGGGGCCCCAGGGCCGGCTCTAGAAGAGACGTGTATTTGGCCTGGGCTGCTTGCCGCAGAAGCGGAGGCAGAGAAACGATTAATAACTTGATTCATGGTGTATACTCAGTGCTTCCAGCAGTGTTTGTGAAATGGAAGCTCACTGAGCCTCTAACTGCTGCCCAGTCGTGGTTAAGTGAGTTCCAGAGTCAGACGCCTGGTTTTGAATCCCAGTTCTGCCACTTACTAGGTGCGCAACTGTAAGCAAATCGTTTAACCTGTCTGTGGTCAGTGTCCCTACCACACCTCGTAGGGTTGTCATGGAGTAAGTGTGTTAATGCGTACAAACGACTTAGCTCAACATCTGGCACGCAGGACGTGGTCTATAAGTGTGAAATCTTTTTATCATCAGAAGTTGGAGAGAGATTTTGGATTGAGTGAGTAAGAGTTTTGGATCTGGAGTCAGACTGCTCTTGAAATGTTGACTTCAATTGTTATTATCAATACCCTTATGCTCTAAAAACAAATGGCATGTGAACACAAACTCTGTAAGAGTTTTAAGTGGGAACATCAGTAGGATAGCTGCATGAGAAATTCCTGTATGAGTTCAACTATGCCTTTGATTTCTAAGCTTTTCTCCAATGTACAAAAGCAAATGCCTTTCTAGAACCTTCCAGAACAAAGCTATCATTTCACTGCCTCAGCATGCCCTACCTTCAATTTGCTTCTAACCAACAAACTAATATTGAACCCGGCCTCTGAAAAGGAACAAACTTTGTTCTTGACCTCCAACTATAAAGTCTTCTGGTAATCAGAAGCCTTGTTCTGGGCAGGGGAATCTTACCCTCCATCCTGGCTGTTTTTACAAGCGCCTTCATTGAACCTGGGCACACTGCAATTATTTATTAAAACTGTGTGTTGTGATTGTGCACATAGGGGAGAAAGGGAAAACACTTCTTACAATCGTATGTAATTTCAGAGCAATTTGGTTCTCCACAGCAGGCCGTCAGCATCACATTAATTACAGCCACAGCAATGAAACAGCTGCCAGGGACACAAAGCCTGTCTTCAGGGGACATGATCCAGACAGCATCCTTCATTAGGCTCCATTCTTGCTCCCCTGTTTATACCGTGGCCACGTAATCCTTGACCTGAACTTTGAAGTTCAAATGCAAGCAGAGGCCCTTTCATTCTACCCTCCGGGCAGGAAGTATTGATCATTCCAGAATCAGGGGGCATTTGGGGATAAAGCCTTTGGCAATCAGAGTTGGCACTTTGAGGACATCTGGATACCTCCACAGTGTCATGCAGAGGGTAAATTCTAAACCCCTTGCCCCGGCTTTGTCTGACTGCCCTATTCATAATGCCTCCACCCCATCCTGCTCTTTTCTGTTGCAACACTCTATCTTCACCCTTTTCAGAGATGTTCTGACAAGCATCTTATTAATATGTGTTACTTATTTCAGCTTGTCTCCCTCCCTCCCAAGGACATCAAGTGCACCAGCCTAATTCACTGCAGTACCCGGTGCTTGGCACAGCGCCGCAAACAGTAGGTGCTCAGAAGATGCTCACAAAGCGAGTGAGTCCATCAGCACCTCACTGGCTGCTGGGGAGGGCAGAGGAGAGAAGATGAAGGCAAGCTCTGATGAGACACTGTGACTCCTTGTTGTGGGTGTGGGGGTAAAAATTCAGGTTCAAGTCCAAATTAGTTTAATTCTAGCAACTGTAGCCCTAGGTAGGAATGCAGACTGGAGTAGGTTCGAGAAGCAGTGAATGTGCCAGGAACGAGGCTTCTCAATTGCAGACACAGTATCCATTGTATTCAAAACATGAGCATCTAAGCTAGTGGTTCACGCACTTGCCCCTATTAAAATACGGCCCCAGGAGCTTGCGAAAACTTGAGGTCTCATTGTACATCCAGGCCAGAGAACAAGGATACAGAGAAATGTCAGGCAGTCCTGGAGACCCAGTTAGAAAGTAGCCAAACTGAAAGGCTGGTCTCTCCATGGACCAAACAAACTTCACTAGTGCTTGGTTTATTCTTGACCAATGATTAAGAACACTAGCAATCTCTGTTGAAATAAAAAACAAAGCTTTCTGGAGTTTCTCTGACTCTCTCATCTCTGTGCTTCCTTTGAACAAAAGCACCCCAAGTCTCAGTCCTGACCATTATAACGAGCAGGGTGGGAACACAGGCTGTCTTGCAAATGAATGATGCAGATGAAAGACAAACAAGAGTTAGCCTATCAGGTCCATGTCCTTAGAAGAGCTTACAGCATGCCAAGCACCACACCAGCCTCGTACGTTAGACGCACGGATACTTACTGATTTTGCAAAGCTGAAGAAGCTCTTGGTCTCTCCAGTCACCATGTTGGATGAACCTGCAAAGGGAAGACACCTAAGTCAAGCTCATGAAAATCAATCTCTTGGTTCACAGGGAAGAACGGCAGTTGTTTGGCCCCGAACTGTCAAGAGCTTGAAAAGAAATTTAATTCAGCCTTGGAAAAGTGAGGGAAATGGCGGGGGTGGGTGGTGTCAAGTTGACAATTTTAACTAAGTATCACTGGATCAAAGAGGAAGTAACATTTCTCAAGGAGACCGTTTCATCCCTTGGGAAAATTGGTCATGTGGCAAAAATGTGATTTAAGCCAACATTCTAATAAAGTGATGGGCTGCCAAAATGTCTTGCTGGCTCCGTTCTTGGAGGCTGAGAAATGAACTCATTTGTGAGCTTCCTTCATGGTTTTAATTTGATTCCTCGGTGAGTGAGAGGCTTGGGGAGATGACATTGACTGGGCATTTAAGTGGTGGGGAGAGGCGCGGCTGGGCTAGAGTTTAGACGGATGGATATATAGGGCACAGAGCAACAGATGAGGGTGAAACGGGTTCAGAAGCCAAGGAAATGGTGTGACTCATATGTTACCTCCAAAGAGGTCTGGGCAGAAAGGGAAAACCATTGGAGACCAAAAGTGTAGGTAACCGAGCTTTGCTAGTGAGAACAAGTGATATTCAGAGGGAAGACAGGAAGCTGAGTTAGGGAAGCTTCCCTGAGATGCTCGTGCAGAAAGAAAAGACCCCCTCCTGGGTTCTGGGTTGGGTGGAGGGTGAGAGACACTATACAATATTGGTGCCTCTTCAACAACTCCTCTGCTTTGTCCCCACAGATTTGGGACTAAGATCTTCTCAGAGGACTGGTAAATGAAAAAAACAATGTCTATCTTAAACTCATTTCTTTGGCATTGGTGAACTTGCTTCTCCTTTTATGGCATGGCTTTGATGGGATACAAACATCACAGCACTAGGCTTTGATTACTTAGTGGTCAAGTAATTGATATAATGAATTAGATATTTGTGATACGATCAAGCTGTATCACACCAGAATGACATCGTGAAACTAAGGGGAAAAAAAACAGAACTAGGACGTGAGCAAGGATGGATAAAGTGTTCATCTGCATTTGACTCACATGTCAGTAACAGCCAATAGCCATATATTGTACATTGACATTCATAGCTTCTCTTATCAATAGTAATAATTTAAAAGTTATGCATCCGCCTCCAAAAACTTTCAACTATTAATACATGGCCACTACTAATAATGCCAGAATACTCCAGCAATGAAAGCTTCTTCCTTCTCTTTCTGTCACAATGGTCTGATGATGATAAAATGATGCTTGACCACTTACACCTCTCACAGATCTCTTTTATAAACTTCTCAGCAAATAGTACAGAATTGAGTATTTTTTTTCCCTAAGTTATACAGAACTAAGGCTCAATTTTCTACTCTATTCCCATGGGACAGAGTGCCAAAAATCTCACACACTGGAGAACCCTAAGATCATCTGGCTTTGGAATGTGACATCTGGCTTCAGATATGTTTTTTCCCCCCTTTGTGGAGACTTAATGTTTAAATTGTTTTCTATGCCTATAACAAAGAGAAGAAGAAGGGGAAGGGGAAGAAGGAGAAAGAGGAGTGGTGTTGGAGGAGGAAGACAAGGAGGCAAGGAAGAAGAAGAGGGAGAAAAGAGAAAGAGGAGGCTCTGGGGTCTCATTCTGCTGGAGGAAACCTCTCCCAGATGTCCTTCAGAAATCCCCCGAGACCCGAGAGCATATGAGTGAATGTAGAGGCAGACTTCATCCCCTCAGCGCTTCTGTCTTGACTGGGACGTACAGGAGTCGTTTAGAGGAAGGAAATTCTGTGCTTTGCAACTCCATCTTCGGTAATGAAGATCTTCCCATTTATCCCCACCCCCACCCCCACCTGCATCCTCTCTGCTCCTCTCCATCCTCCTGTGGGTCCTTTATTGCTTCATGTTTGGAACCTCCTTTGAAGCTATTAGTATTTCCCTCCTGTGCCACCTACTGTGGTCCGGTTCCATCTCGTCACTATCTTGGCTTGGCCTTCCTCTATTTCTTCTAGAATGAGACGTGTTCACGGGATAATAGTGCAGTAGGCACTTTTATAATAGAAAACAATGAACGGCGATAGCAATATCATAGAAAACATGAAAACGCTGAGAGCACCCCCGTCTTATGCTATCAGCACATCTGATTCTATCAGCACCTATCAGCACGTCTCATCTTTCAGAGCTTTTGCAAGCACTCCCTGCCCCCGGCTTCTGTTGAGCACTCACCATATAAAATGTAGGTCCCCAGTGGCTTGAGAAGGCTGAGGCCTTTCCCAGTGTTGTCCCCACATAGGCAATCCAAAACGATGTCCACTCCTTCGGCAGAGATTCTAAATGGCGAGATGACAAAGTAAAATATTGTAACCTGTCAGGGGACAAACTGTCAGTCCCTCTCCCCTCCCATGTCATACTGTTGACTCTCAGGAACACAGAGAGCTCTGAGAGCATCAAAACATACAGCAGAAGCCTTGGAGGCAGACATATCCTCCTGAGTCCATCTCAAAGAATTTCACAAAGCTGGATGATGCTAAGAACCCAGCTGGTGGTGCCAGCGTGGAAGGTCACAGTCAGTCTGTCTAGCCACCTCCTCAACGTCTCTGAGCCTCACCTTTCTCCTTTGGAAAGTGGACCTAGCATGTCTTTTTGTGCTAGGAATGAAGTGAGATGACAAATGTGATGCTTGGCCCATTGCCAACCACAAAACAGTCACTCTGGAAGTCAATCAACAACTCATATTTGTGGAGCTTGGGTGGCATGCCCACCTCTGTCCATGGTGCTGAAGACAGAGTGGTACAACCAGCAAGCTCCGTCTTCATGAGGCTTCCAGTCTAGCAGGGTTTGCCTTTTTCCTTCTCCACCTCCCTCCTCAGTGAATCTATAAAGGCACACTAATTTAACTTGCAAACTTCTGTTTGTCCAGTCTCCAAGTTCAACCTATAAATACACTCTCAGAGGAAAAGGGTTAAATAGATGGGATCTTCCTACAGTGATGGAGGGTTCCAGCATAGAGGGAATCCACATCCATCCTCTATTAGGAAAATTCCTTCATCTGTTTATTTATTTAACATTCAGCAATTCACTTCCTCATGCGCTTAATAAACACGTACTGGGCTTCCTGGGTTAAAAGAGATTATGCAGGGGGCGCTGTAGGACTGGAACTCTCTGGAGATGTGTAGGGAAAATATTCCTGCCCACAGAGTTACCAGTTGTGGCTGGAGCCTGCTCTGGTCAGACAAGAAAGGTATTTCCTCAGGTTTGTGAGTTTGCAGGGGCTATCTTGTCTTAGCACATGACTCAGTTTTTCTACCCCCCACCCCCATCCTTCAGCAAAGTTCAGGCACTACCACTAGCTGATGTCACCAGCTGTGTCCACGGTATCACCAACTAGGAAATTACACATGCATCTCCAGGGTTCAGACGCGAAGGTGAACTTCTCATGCCTGCAAGGGCTGAGTCTTAACAAGAGTGGGCCCTTTAAAAGCCCTCAGGCCTTGTCCAAAACCCAGCCCATTAGAGGCCCTTCCAAAGTGATCAGCTTTGCTTTCTACCCAATAGAGGGCTTATCCCATGGGTGTGTCTGTTCAAGTTCCATCTGTAAATTAGCAACGGTGCTTTTGAACTTTGGTGTTGGAGAAGACTCTTGAGAGTCCCTTGGACTGCAAGGAGATCCAACCAATCCATCCTAAAGGAGGGTCCTGAGTGTTCACTGGAAGGACTGATGTTGAAGCTGAAACTCCAATACTTTGACCACCTCATGCAAAGAGCTGACTCATTGGAAAAGACCCTGATGTTGGGAAAGATTGAAGGTGGGAGGAGAAGGGGATGACAGAGAATGAGATGGCTGGATGTCATCACTGACTCGATGGACATGAGTTTGAGTAAATTCCATATGGACATGAGTTTGAGTAAACTCCAGGAGTTGGCGATGGACAGGGAGGCCTGGCGTGCTGCAGTCCATGGGGTCGCAAAGAGTCAGACACAGCTGAACGACTGAACTGAATTGAGAAAATTGGGCCAGTGGATCTCAAACCTCAGTGTGTCAGAATCTCCCTGGGGGCTCCTTAAGACACAGATTGCGATCCCCCCCCTCCCCTGCCCCAGCTCTAGGATTCACTTGGTCTGAGGTGGGACCCAAGTATTTGCATTTCTAAGAAGTTCCTAGCTGCTGCTGCTGATTTCAGTTCCACATTGTGGAACTGGTTTACTGGTTTACTGTTTAATTAGTAATTAATTTGTTCATTGAATATTGAGCACTGGTATTGCCCTAGGCATGGGGGATGTCGTGGTGAACTCGAACAGATTTGATTTCTCCCTCTTTTTTGGAGCTTACTTTCAGTTCAGTTCAGTTCAGTCGCTCAGTCGTGTCTGATTCTTTGCGACCCCATGAATCGCAGCACGCCAGGCCTCCCTGTCCATCACCAACTCCCGGAGTTCACTGAGTCATGTCCATCGAGTCGGTGATACCATCCAGCCATCTCATCCTCGGTCGTCCCCTTCTCCTCCTGCCCCCAATCCCTCCCAGCATCAGAGTCTTTTCCAATGAGTCAACTCTTCGCATGAAGTGGCCAAAGTACTGGAGTTTCAACTTTAGCATCATTCCTTCCAAAGAAATCCCAGGGTTGATCTCCTTCGAATGGACTGGTTGGATCTCCTTGCAGCTTACTTTAGGCAAATATGAATCAATAATTATATAAATAAAAATTAAATTGAAACCGAATGGGGTCCAGTGCCACAAAGGTGCCATGAGACCGTCTACACTGAGGGTGTGCCTGATGAGGGCTGCCAGAGAAGACGTCCCTGGGGAAGTGACAAGTGGCAGGTGGAGCAGATATGTGGGTGCGGAGAGGTGGTCACAGGGTCCCAGGCAGAGGGAACAGCATGAGACAGGGCGCTCAGGGCCGGTGCGCTGGGATGACCCTGAGGATGGGATGGGGAGGGAGGTGGAGGGGGGAGCATTCAGGATGAGGAACACATGTGTACCCGTGGCTGATTCATGTCAATCTATGGCAAAAACCACCACAATAATGTAAAGTAATTAGCCTCCAATTAAAATAAATTCATTTTTTTTAATCTTAAAAAAAAATTAACTCTCCACAATGATCAAAACTGATTGCTTCATGTGAAAAAAATGCTCAATGTTGCTAATTATTAGAGAAATGCAAATCAAAACTACAATGAGGTATCACCTCAGAGCAGTCAGAATGGTCATCATCAAAAAGTCTACAAACAATAAACTCCGCAGAGGGTGTGGAAAAAAGGGAGCCCTCCTACACTTTTGGTGGCACTGAAAATTAGGGAGCCACTGTGGAAAAACAATACGGAGGTTTCTTAAAAAACTAAAAATAGAACTACCATAGGATCAGCAATTCCACCCCTGAACATATATCTGGAAAACACACAATTCAAAAAGATACATGCATCCCAGTGTTCATTGCAGCACTATTTACAATAGCCAAGACATGGAAGCAACCTAAATGTCCACTGACAGGGGAATGGATAAAGGGTATGTAGTATATACAAACAGACACACAATGCAATATTGCTCAGTCATGAGAAAGAATGAAATAACACCATTTGCAGCGACATGGACGGACCTAGGAATTATCATACCAACTCAAGTAAGTCAGCAGAGAAAGACAAATACCATATAATACACTTACATGTAGAATTTTTAAAAATGGTACAAATAAATTTATTTACAAACAGAAACAGACTCACAGGCTTATTAAACAAACTATGGCTATCAAAGGGGAGAGGTTGGAGGAGGAACAAATGAGATTGGGATTTAAAAAAAAATAACAAGTTGTAGTCAGGGCATTTCATCAAACTTTTATTTCCACTTACATATTTTTAAAATATGTGAATGAGGCTGTGTGAGTTTATGTAAACATGCAGAAGTATCTGTGCATGAAACACATGTATATGTAAGTAAGTGCTAAGTCTCAACCACTCTAAGATGAATTTTTCATGGTGTGTAATAATAGAAAAAAGCGGTTACAAACTTTCCTTGGTAAATGTTCTTTTCTTCTGGTTTGTACATTAATTGAAATAAAGCTGTTTAGAATGTTAAAAAATTTAAAAAAAGGGAGGGTGCCTGCTGCACAGCAGGGCTGGAGAGGCAGCGAGAGGTGGCACAGATGCTGCTGAGGCCGGGCTGAGCCGCCTGCTGGGGAGCTGCGCACCTTCCTTTCTCACGTCCACAGGTCAGTTTTGCTCCCTCCCGTGGAAGTGAGAGCCTACCCTGCCTCTCCTAGCCAGCCCTCCTGGACCAAGTCCTCCCCGTGAACCTCACTTCCCTAAGACCCTTCCCTCGGCTGCAGGATGCCACCCAGGTGCAGGAGTGGCCTCCCCGACACGAGGCTGTTCACACCTTCCAGGGCATCCCCGCTGGCCCTGCCTGTCCTCTGCTCCCCACTTCTTGTCTGGGTCTCCTCACATCCATGTTCTACTCATAGGCCCACAACCTCCCCTCTGCCCATCCCAGTTCCTTGCACTGGCTGCCTGGCCTCGGCCTGCAGCTCTAGCCTCTGGACTGTGGTTCTGCAGAAATGCAGGGCACGCCCACAGAAACATGTGACGATATGCTCTGCCCACTTTCCCATCCTCACCTCCGACTCACCATCCTAGACACCCTGATGTTCTAGCTATTCCTAAAGCCCCACATTCAAGAGCACCACTGTGTGCCAGGCACAGCACTAAGTCTCATTTCATGAGGCCTTGTGTCAATCCTGAGACTCAGGGCCACTGTTATACCCATTTGATGGAGGAGGAAGCTGAGGCTCAGTGGAGTCAGTTGACTGTGTGGGAAATAGGAGAGCCCTGGTTTGAACCGGACACCAAGTGAGAGCCCCAGACATGGAGCAGGTTTTGTCGGGTGGGTTGTGGCCAGCCCAGGGGTGACTACCACTGCCACTTACAGTTCCCAGTGGAGGCTGAGCAGAGGGCCGGGCAATGCACAGAGGTTGAAATAAGCCACAAATTCGCTGCATGTTGCTGTCATCACATCCTTTTGAAGGTCAGTGGTGCAGTGGGGTGAAGGGAAGGGAGGAGATGGATTCTGTGGATGAGAAGCTGGGTACAGGCTGGTGTAATTCCTGGTGTCCCTGAGGGTGAGAACACGCCACTGACCCAGTTTGGTTATAGAAGTCAAACCTGTGAGCAGACATTGCTCCTTTAAGGGCCAGCAGTGTTCCTTCAGGTGAGAGCTGCAAAATGGAAAGTGCTCCCTCCCCTTGTTTAGTCAACAGAAGCCCAGTCAGTGGATCAGACTGAGCACTGGGTCTAGTTAAAATGCTCAGGCCCCGTAAGTAGGGCTTCCCTGGTGGCTCAAACGGTAAAGAATCCGCCTGCAATGCAGGAGACCCGGGTTCGGCTCCTGGTTTGGGAAGATCCCCTGGAGAAGGGAATGGCAACCCACTCCAGCATCCTTGCCTGGAGAATCCCACAGACAGGGGAGCCTGGCAGCCTGCATTCCATGGGGTCACAAAGCGTCGGATATGACTGAGCAACTAACACTGAACGGCTTTCTTCCCACAGGGAGGCTTGGGTCAGGTCCTCCCTTGCTCATCCTTCCATTGACAAGCACCTTAGCAGCATCTTTTAAGTGAACGATCATGAATATCACAAGCAGAGCCACGCAGCCCGTCAGAGGCACAGAGACCACCCTCACTTCTGAGCCGCCCCCAGCCCCCCCCCCCCCCTTTGAGGG